>CAUYPO010019382.1:0-14277 GCA_963574435.1 Cheirogaleus major | reverse complement strand
CAATTTAAAAATAGGGGTTGTACACATTTGCAGTCCCACCAGCAGTGTAAGAGTGTTCCAATCTCCCTACATCCACACCAGCATTTGTTATTTTGAGACTTTTTGATAGAGGCCATTCTCACTGGAGTTAGGTGATATCTCGTTGTAGTTTTGATTTGCATTTCCCTAATGATTAGAGATACTGAGCACTTTTTTATATGTTTGCTGGCCATTATTCTGTCTTCTTTTGAAAAATTTCTGCTCATGTCCTTTGCCCATTTATTGATGGGGTTGTTTGATTTTTTTTCTTGTTGATTTCCTTAAGTTCTATATAGATTCTTGTCATCAGCCCTTTATCAGATATGTAGAAAACAAATATTTTCTCCCATTCTGTAGGCTGTCTATTCACTCTAAGGACAGTTTCCTTGACTGTGCATAAGCTTTTTAATTTGATCAGGTCCCATTTGTTTATTTTTGTGCTGCTGTGATTGCTTTGGGAGTCTTCTTCATTAATTCTTTACGTAGGCCAATGTTTAAAAGAGGCAAAAGATCTCAACAGACATTTCTCAAAAGAAAATAAACAAATGGCCAACAAGTATATGAAAAAATACTCAACATCATTAGTCATCAGAGAAATTCAAGTCACAACTATTAATATAATGAGATATCATCTCACCCTAGTTAAAATGGCTTTTATCAAAAAGACAGGCAATAATGCTGACAAGGATGTGGAGAAAGGGGAACACTTGTACACTGTTGGTGGGAATGTAAATTAGTGCAACCACTATGGAGAACAGTATGGAGGTACCTCAAAAAACCAAAAACAAAGCTACCATATGACCCAGCAATCCCACTGCTAGATATATGAGGGCTGTCCAGTAAGTATCCAGCCATTATTAATATAACACGGATGGTTACATAGCTGGATACTTTCTGGACAGCCCTTATATACCCAAAAGAGGGGAATTCAGTGTATGGAAAAGATATATGCACTCCCATGTTTATTGCAGCATATTCACATTAGCCAAAATTTGGGATCAACCTAAGTGTCCATCACCAGATGAATGGATAAAGAAATTATGTTACATATATACAATGGAATATTATTCAGTCTTAAGAAAGAATGAAATCTTGTCATTTGCAACAATATGGATGGAACTGGAGAACATTAAGTGAAATAAGCCAAGCACAGACAGACAAATCTCACATATTCTCACTCATGTGTGGGAGGTACATATTAAAACAGTTGATCTCATGAAGACAGAGAGTAGAATGATGATTACTAGAGGCTGGGAATGGTAGTGGAAGGTGGTTGATGGGTCCAAAAATATAGTTAGATAGATAGAATGAACAATATTTCATAGCACAACCAAGTGTCTATAGTCAACAATAAGTTATGATATACTTTAAAATAACCAAAAGTGTGGAATTGGAATGTTCCTAACACAAAGAAATGATAAATGCATAAGATGATCAATACCCCAATTACCCTGATTTGATTAATATATATTGTATGCTTGTATCAAAACATCATATGTACCCTAGGAATATATATAATTATGTACCCAAAATAATTAAAAATTAAAATTAAAAAATACTGTCTTTGGTAGCCCTACAAGAAACACCCCAATTCCTACACTACAGCCCACAATAAATTTACATCTTTGAACCCTTGAGGGAAGTCACATAGATTTCAGGTAAAATAAGCAATCTACACAAATGACATTGACATTTATTCAAAAGAGACAGAACTAACATTTATAGGGCTTTCAGAAAGTTCCAGGCATTGTGCTAGACACTCTGGTCATAGTTTAGCATTTAATCTTGTTAACTACCCTTTGACTTTGGACAGTGTGCTTTCCATCTGACAGATGAGGAGACTGAGGCCCAGAGAGGTTAAGTAATTTGCACCAGCTCACAAAGCAATGAAGTAGCATGGCCAGGATTCAAACCAAGTTCTGCCTGACTTAAAAACCTATGTCCATTGCATGATTCTCTATATTCTGTGATGAATATCAATTCCAGGTTGATGCTATGCCAATACCATCAAAACCCACCCTTGTTTGCCTGTCTCTGGTATTGGACTGTAAACCATTAGAGGGCAGGGATCTGTCTCATTTGTCTCCACTGGAGACCACATTTGTGTCCAAGCGATGATGACTCTCATCCCTACACTCCAGAAACCCCCAAGTCAGATCAAGAGCAAGTCCAGTAAAAACTTAACAATTGCAATTTAATCCTAAAGATCTGCAAAAACCACCATAGAAAATATCTCTGTAAGGACTTGATACTTTTTGAGCAAACAACTTGTTTTGTTTTTTAAAAAAAAAAAACAGCTTGTTTTTGAAGGATAATGACCCTTGTGTGCTGATGGTAGTGAACAGAATACTTCTTTTTCATTTGCGATATTTGTGAAAGATAAAAATCTCACTGTTGTGCTAATGTTGTTTTTCTGATTTTCCAGATTAAAACAGAATAAACATGGCCAGCACTTGTTTTAAGAAGTCCCTCCTTGCCCCAAGCACAGGAATATAGATAATTTGAATATTCTTACTTTTCAAAGGAGAACAATCCCTATGTCTCACTCTAAAAAGTAAGATTTGGTTTTCATCATGGCTTTCTGAATAAAGAATCTTCTTTCCTATAATAATGTCACCCTCTATTGAAAGTTTTGGATGTCGCTGCTCCTGTTTCTTAAAGGGAAGGGGCTTGGCACTGGGAAATATGCAACTATTAGTATTCATGCCCAGAGGACAAATCATCTTTGTTTTTTTCAATGTCTCTCCACTATGATTGGATTGGCCCTTTGCTCATGGTGGGCATATACTAACTATGATTAACTGATTCATTCAGGCAACTTTGTGTCCTCAAGAAAATAGGTACCTGGCTGGTAAATTTTCCTATCACAGCTGCTGAGCTCTGTGAAAAGCCAGTACCAATTGTCCAGCCCACAGAGTTCAGGTGGGTGAAGGCAGATCCTGTTTTTCTCCCACTTTAACTCCAATGCCCAGGATAGCACCTGGCATTGAGTAGAACACTCTTAAATGCTTGTGAATCAGGCGTATACACAAATGAGAAACCAGGTTTATAAGCATAGAAGAGTTTTTCTTAAATGAAAATTTTCCGTCTTTTCTTTTTTCAGGCTCTTAGCCATTGTCTCTGTCATCATCAGTTATTATCTAACCACAACCATTCTAGACCACAGGTCAGCAAACAACAAACAGTTCAAGAGCCACCTGTTTTGCTTGGCCTGGAAGCTATAAGAATGGACTTACATTTTTAAATGTTTGGGGGGAAAAACTCTAAATTAAAATAGTTCACTTATGAAAATTACATGTTATTCAAATTTCAGTGCCATGTTCATTCATTTAAGTATTATCTGTGGGTGCTTTTGCACTATAATGGCAATAGTTAATGGATGGAGACTGCATGTCTGTAAAACCTTAAAAATGTACTATTGGGCTTTTTAAAAAAAAATTATGGACCCCTGTTCTAGACCAATTGTTCTTTGTGGAACTTGTTAAAATGTAAATTATCTTTCCCCACCTATTGAATGAGAAACTGTGAGGCTGGAGCCTAGCAATCTGAGTTTTAACAGCCTGCTGGGTAATTCTGGTGCACACCAGAGTTTGAGGACTACTGGTACAGAATACTTGACAACCACATTCTGAGTTAAAGGCAGAAACGGATCTTTGTTAAGTATTTATTAAGCACACACTGTGTGCCTGGACCTATGTTCAGAGGCTGGGATTCTGTTCTGCTGCCAAGAGACCAAAAAAAAGATCATGCTAGGGAGATTCCTCTCGGGTGGCTGTGGTTTCCATTGCAAAGTAGAAAAGCTGCAGCATCAAGCGATCCCACGCGAGATAGGCAAGCATCCTGGGGGAGTTTCAGGCAAAAGTGAGTTCTTAAATATTTGATTTTTTTTTTCCCAGTCACTGGCCGCCTTTCTATTTCGTTTGGGGCTGAAATAAGACAGCTTGTAAGTAACTGGAGAGAGTGTTTACCCAGTGAATTAGTTCAGCTTTCATTGTGCGAGGGATTAAGCGCCGAGAGCAGTGGATGAGGCTCCCTTTCAGGTTAGAGGGGCTCGCTGTTCGCTAGCTCCAGGCCAGGACTAATTATAATAGGACTGGGGCCATTAAAGGGCTTAACTACCAGTGCCCTCTTCCAGGACTGGATTAGTTGTTCGCCTGCAGCTCTCTGCCGATAACCATTCCCAGGTCTGTCTGCTCTCGCCCGGGATGTGAGCGGGAAAACACGGCCGATTCAGATTTAAGGACTGCCCGGCGGTACGTGGGTCGAGAGAGTCCCAGCGCGAGCCACCCAGGGCTGAGGATGTGGCTCCTGCCCTGCGCCAGGAAGCCCTGGGTTCCTAGGAACCCTGCGGGACTGAGCCAGCCCAGGCTGGCGGGGAGCGGGGCTCGCCCTGCCACTGGGACTCCTGGGAGATTGGGTCGAATTAATTTGGGTGTTTGCCTGCGCTGCCGCAGCGCCGCTCCTCTATCTCAGATTTTCTTTCAGAGCCAGAGGTGGAGTCTGCACAATTGTAGGAAAAACAGCATTTTCCCTCTATGGAATAGGAAAGTAAGTCCTCACCTTTCTAAATCTGGGTTCCTCATCTCTAAAATCAAAATAAAGTCAGTCCCTAGTCAAAGGGCTGTGTGGCTTAAAGCATGGGAAGTGCTGGTTCATTTAAGGGCTCCCTGTGCAAGACCTCTAAGGATGCGCGCAGGGCGTGGAAGAGAGCAGCCAGCTGGCTCTTAAGCCTGCAGGGGGAAGAGACTTAGATTTTCTAGTTTCTTCATCTCTCCAATATGAGGACCACTTTTATTGTTAGTGACATTTGTGACATTCATTGAAGGAGCAATTAAAAAGATATGTGGATTTGAAGACCCCTCACAATTCACTGTGTGGGTACCCAAGGCTCCAGAGCTCATAAGTTTACAAGGGTTCATATGTCCAACTCTCCACCTAAAGTCTTGGCAGAGAGGTCGGCTAGTGTTCGCACACCTCCGAAGATGAGGTGCCTCTGCCTTCCCATACTGCCCAATCCATTTCAGGGGTGTTCTGATGAGAGAAAATTCTTTTGTAAATAAGTACGTATATGATAGTCACTGAAATAGTGATTATTTCTGGTTGATGGAATCATAAGTGACTTTTTATATGTTTTCCATATTCCTACAAAAGTCCTATGCTGATAGACTATTAGAAGAAAGTCTATGATCATAATTAAAAATTTTGTAAAATATTAAACCAAAAACTGTGTCTCTGTAACTTCTGCCAATTTGTTTCTAGCTTTAGCCTAGCTAGCCCTTGGTCTAGACAGACAGGTCTAATATTTTTGGCAACAACCTTTTAGGTATGTGAAGCCAACGGCCAAGTGGAGGAATCACAGAGAACGTTAGTGAAAAAATTGAATCAGAAGCAACTATATTCTTCATGAGTACATTAATGTTTCATTTTTCAATAGCATCATCTAGACTGCTTGCAAGGATAGTTTGATAAGTCACAGCCAAATTTACCTATGCCATTTGACCATAATCATTCCCAAATATATTTGGAAACATACCAAGAATCTTTCAGTTTCTAATTTTTTTTATGTTTGAATATCATTTGGATGTAGAAGGAATTTCACAATATGTGGAAAATATGAATTTAAATTGTGGCAGAACAGAATGATGGTGGTATGTTTAATTTGTAGTTTTAAAGAAGATTTTTCTTTTTAGAACCACATTGGCACTGGTTTGGTCACAAAGTCAGGCCCCTCTCTGGGTTTTCACTATGAGAGTAACACTTTATCATAGAGCTTTCTAAGACATACCAACTTGGATTCTGGTAAATGGGTCCAGGAACTAAGAGTACTTCAACTCAATTCATTAAACATTAATTGAGTACCTACTACATGGCACCCACTCTGCCAAGGGCTGATACAGCAAGGAATTTCCAAAAATCACAGTGAGCAAGAGAAAGCTCATCATGAGTGATTGGAGCAATTATAAGTCAATAATCTCTACAACTTCATCAATTTGCTCCCCTTTCACCATTGGGCTTTGTGGAGGATTGTGTTGATTGAGTTCAATGCAACTAAAAAGGGCAAAGCAGCTATTGGTGTATTTGGAAAGATGCCAGTCTCTGGGATTTGTTTTAATCCATTGTGTATTGTAAAAACAAAAACAAAAACAAAAAACAAAAAAACAAATAAAAACAATAGAAACTGAATGAATGGAATGTTCTCAGGGTGTTATTTCAAAAACTGAACTGTAAAAATCAGGCTATGGTAGGGAAATCTAAATTGGAATAGGAATTAGTGTTGAATATTTAACATAAGCATATTAAGATCATTTCAACAAATATTTATTGAACAAATTTCATATACAAATAATGATGCTGGGTGCCATGAGGGACCAAAGAAGAGTAAGAGGTGTTCTTGGCACATAAGGAACCTACGATTTATATGGGAGGGGCACATAAATAATTTTAATACAAAGTATCCTATGATAAGTATTGAACTACAAGCAAAGTGCTATAGGAATTTGAAGAAAGGAGAAATAAGGGAATCTGAGGTTTCTTAGTGGTGGAATGATTTGAACTGGGCCTTGAAGATTTGTTACTACAGGCTTCTAAACCTAAACTAACATGTTTCTACAGCACAGCCTTTGTATCTTAATTCTCCCTTTTCTGAGAGGTATACACAGAATAAAATGAATAACCAGAATTTCTCACTAATCACCTGGCATAAAATGTTATTTGATCTGAAAAAATTGGCAGTTGATAATTTCCAAAACTATACTGAAGACAGATTTAAAATGTATGTCATTTTATTAAGAGCTAATTCAATTACAGGTTAGGTTATGGTAGGCAGAACAACTCAGGGGTTTAAGAAGAGAAATGGAAATTCTGCCAAACTATTTGAATACCTGAGAGGCATGTGAACACTCTAGTAATGACTCAAGAGAACCTTCATTGGCCTGCAGAACATTTTCAGAGATGCCTGGGAACTCAGACTCAGTAGTTTGTATTCTAACCTGAAAAATTCAGGGGCTCCAGGTGTTCTCTAGTGCATCTTCAGAGCAGGGCACCACCCCCCAACCCTAATAATTCTACAGCCTGTTTGAGGCTATTGGGAGGTAGTGGACAAACTGTTCATGACTATGATTTAAATATAATTCTTTCACTTGCCAATTATTGAGCTTGGACATGTATTTCAGCCCCTTTGACGTTCAGTTTCTTCTTTAAAATATTTACCTTTCAAGCTCTCTGGTATAAGGAATAAGAGAGAAGACATTTATATAAAGCACCTAACACTAATACTGCATATTCAACATATTGTAGCTGCTTGGACTATTATTATATCTTGTCAACATTCATTAAACCAGCGATACATACTAAGTCCCTCCAAAGTGCAAGGTCCTTTACTAGGTACCACTGAGATACTGATAACTGGCAAGTTCAATCTGTCTCCATCCACCCATTCAGAATCCTACTCATTTGGGTGAGAAGGCATAAAGCTTAGATTAGAGATCTATGGATGCTACATTTTCATTACACATCGAAGTAGAGGCTGGCATAAATTTTTGACCCTGTTTTAAATAGGGTTGTGTGAGGATTAAATAAGGTAACATATTTAAAAGGCTCAGCATAGTGCTTAGAAAGAGTAAGTACCAAACAAATGTCAGCTATTATCATCATAGGTATACAATGTGAAGTTTGCTGTTTATGTACATGTATGTATATTTCCCTGAACAGCTCTTTTTTTCTGGTTTATTTTGATTTTATTAAAAAGTGGAAACATGCACATGGATGTTTATAGCAGTTTTATTCATAATTATCAATTATATCTTTTAGAAATGCCATAAAATGTTGAACATAAATTAAACAAAGCTAAAGAGAAAATTAGAACTAGAAGAAAGATCTGAGGAAATTATACAGAATTCAGTACTAACAAATAAAAAGAGCTGGGAAACATGAAAGATATTAAGATACTTGTAGGATGAATAGAAAGGTAGGTTCTAAGAACACTATCACAATGAGAATAGGAAGAGACAATATTTTAACATAATGAGAAGATATAGGCTGAAATTTTCCCAGAATTTATAAAAGACATAAATCCTCCAATTAAAGACATATTGTGAATCCTCAATCAGGATAAATATAAGGAAATTCCCACCTAGATATATGATAGTGAAATTATAGAAGACCATATATAAGGAGAAAACTGTGAGAGGAACCAAAGAGAAAAGATGAAATACCTAAAGAGGTATAACCATTAGGCTATGATGGATTATTTTTTTGATAAGCATCTGAATTCAGTTTCCTAGGATTTTGTTGAGTATTTTTGCATTTATATTCATAAGGTTTATTGGTCTGTAATTATCTTTTTTTTGTTGCGTTCTTTCCTAGTTTTGGTGATATTGGTTTCATAAAACATGTTGGGAAGGATTCCTTCCTTCTCGATGTTGTGGAATAGTTTCTGTAGGATGGATGGGCACCAGTTCTACTTTGTAGGTCTGGGTAAAATTTGGGTGTGAAACCATCTGGTCTGGGACTTTGTTTTTAGGAAGGTTTTTGGAAACTTTTCAAAAGAAGACAGACTAATGGCCAATAAACATAAGAAAACATGCTCAACATCTCTAATCATAAGAGAAATGCAAATCAAACCCACAATGAGATATCTCTTAACTCCAGTCAGAATGGATTTTATCAAGAAGTCCCCAAACAATAAATGTTTGCGTGGATGCAGAGAGATAGGAACACTCATACATTGTTGGTGAAACTGCAAACTAGTACAATCTCTGTGGAAAGCAATATGGAGATAACTGAAAGAGCTAAAAGTAGAACTACCATTTGATCCAGCAATCCCATTACTGGGCACCTACCTAAAAGAACAAAAGACATTCTCTAAAAAAGACATCTGCACTAGAATGTTTATAGCAGCACAATTCACAATTGCAAAGATGTGGAAACAACCCAAATGCCCATCAATACATGAGTGGATTAATAAAATGTGGTGTATGTATACCATGGAGTTCTACTCAACCACAGAAAACAATGGTGATCTAGCACCGCTTGTATTATCCTGGATACAGCTGGAGCCCATTCTACTAAGTGAAGTATCACAAGAAAACAAGCACCACATGTACTCACCATCAAATTGGCATTAACTGATCAACACTTATGTGCACATAAGTAGTAACATTCATCGGGTGTCAGGCAGGTAGGAGGAGGGAGGGTGAATGGGTATAATCACACCTAATGGGTGTGGTGGGCACCGTCTGGTGGATGGACATGCTTGAAGCTCTGACTCGTGTGGGGCAAAGGCAATATATGTAACCTAAACATTTGTCATTTGTACCCCTGTAATATGCTGAAATAAAAATATTAAAAAGTAAATAAATAAAAAATAAAATTTAAAAAAGTAAAGGATTTCATAAAGAAGGAACTTAAACCCAGAAGAAATGTGTGCAATGGAACAAGCAATGGTGTTTGAATAAAATTGTAAATGTTTGGGCAAATCTAAGCAAGCATTGACTAAATAAAACAATAATAATTATACTAACAGGGATTTTATTTTTTAAAAAGAAATGGAACTAAAATACAATACAATAATAATTAAGGTGGGGAAAATTGAAATTAGTACATTTTTACCAGATTTGCATTGCTTAGCTTTTGTCTTTCTTAATTCACATATACATTGAAAATACGGGAATAGAGGGCAAAATTTTCAAAACAGTAAAAGGAAAAATGAATTTAAAGAGCTCAATATAGGAAAGTAAATAAAAAGAAACTAAGGAAATTAAATAAATGTGAAGGACAAAATAAGATCATCAACAAATTCAGGTATTTTAAGTGATAACAATAAATTTATTCAAATTAGATACACTGGTTAAAATAAAGAGTCTCATATTCGATAATATTTTTTAAGTATACATATTTGCAGTTTCAAAAGACATGTTGATCATATTGAGATGGAAAAAGATATTCCAAGTCAAATTCTGGGCAAATGAAAGCTGATATAATTTTATTAATGTCAGCAAAGTAGACTTTAAGGCAAAAAAGAAAAAGAGAGGAAAAGAGGGTCAATAGAAAATGATAAAGGAAAAATTCACTAGGAAGATAAAATACTCCTAAACCTGCATTGAACTTGCATAGCCCTAAAGATATGGAGAAAATTAACAGAATTAAAAGGAGAGATTAAAAATCTCCACCATTATACCTCTCTCAGTAATTAATAGATCAACAAGAACAAAAAAGCATTGATATTAAAAATTTTAATATCATTAAAAGCTTGCTTTAATTGATATATAGAGTTTATCTCTAATAATTCAAAAATATATAATCTTTTCATGTTCACATGGAACATTCATAAAAATTGACTTATCCATAGGCCACAAAGTAAATCTCAACACATTTCAAATACTGTAACTATTAATAATATTATATAGAAAACATATTCTGACTAAAATGTAGTAAAAAGAAGTCAATAAGGAAAATGTAATCAAATCTCAAATATTTTGAAATTTATATAAGAAACTTTAAAATAAGTAAAGGACAAATGAATAAATTTTAAGAATATTCAAAAATATTAAAAACTAATAATAAAAGTAAAAATAATAAATAAAAATTGAAAAATGAAATAATATATCTTGAAGTTTATAGGATGCAGCCAAAGTGATACTTAGAGATTTATAGCCTTAAAATGCATTTTTAATAAAAGAATTAAAATTAATTAAGAATTTGGGGGTTTGAGGAATTATACTCACTCAAAAACATGACTAAATTTGACTCACAAGGTAAAGGAGAAAGAGAAAACGGAAAGCAACAATATTAGGTTAAAAAGCTGGAAAGAAGATTAACAAGTAGTAATAACTTAGCAAAGTCAAGAAATTTGAATTATAAGCTGTCAGTGGAGGAAACAGAGAAGAAACCTCCTTTATACCTCAGAGGCACAGAAAGCTCAAGAATGGGAACAACAATTACCTATGGAAATGAGGCTGAGGGTGAGGTAAAAACAGTATTGCTTGGGAATGTGTGTAAGAAGCAGTTTGAGATTGAGAGAGGTTTTTATTATTGAAAAGGTAGACAAAATTGGACTATCTAGTTTTGAACCATTTCTCTCACTGAGAAATGCTGGAGTATCTATCTATCTACCTTTCTGTCATCTAGACACCTGTTATCTATCCAATCAGTATGAAGGCATTACAGAACTGCAAAGGCAGTAAAGCAGTGAAGGTTTGTGGAGCCAATATCCCAAAATGAAGGGAAGTCCATTGAGGTAAGCCTTACTTTTGGCACTGCTTTTTCTCTTATGACATTTGCTAATTTAAAAAATGATAGCTGAAAGGTTGAAAAGATAAGCAGAGATAACTAGTTGAGGGTCAATGGAGGAAACAGAGAAGCCTCAGCATTTTACCATATCTAGTCCCTCTAAGCAAGAACATAGATCTTCTCATTTAGTCAAGTCTTTTGTCTCTTAACAAAACTTAAAAGTTTTCTTCATATAAAGATGACACATTACTGAAAATTCTTCTTTAGTATTTCATATTTCTTATTGCTATTTTAAGTAACATATTTTTCCATTAGTGTTTAGAGTTTACTTGTCCACAAAAGAGCTATTTTTTTGCATAGAATATTTATTATAACTAGACACCTTGTTGAATTTTCTATTTTCTATAAAATATTTTTCGGTTCATCCTCTTGGATTTTCCATGTTAAAAAGCATATCACATGCTAAAAATAATTATTTTGCCTCCTCTTTTCTAAATGCTATATACCACATATCTCTCCTCTTGCTACATTACATTTGCCTGAATATCCAGAACAATGTTACATATAATAGAAGTGTTTGTGGGAACATTCCTACTTTAATGGAAATATGCTTCTAGTGAAATTAACTATAACACTATATATATGAAATGAACCATACTGATATGTATATATAATTACAAGAAGAAGGCTTCTATTAATTTTATTACAATAAGACATTTAAAGTCAGGAATATGTATTTTGTTTAAAAATCCTTTGATCTTCTTAAATTTTTTCTTTTTGTCTACTAATGTAGATAATTCTATTAAATTATTTTATCCCAATAAATACTATTTTATTACTACTATTTACTAGTAATAAAATATCCTTGTATCATGGTACAGTCTATATTTATTGTGCTGTTGAATTATATTTGGAAGTAAGCAAGTAATATTTTATTTGTGATTTTTACAATTATATTCTGGGTAGACTGATATGTAGTTTTCAATTTTTGTGCCATCTGGGTCAAGTTCTATTGTCAAAATTGTGCTCATTTTGCAGACAAAATTTGGAAGAGTTATTTCTCTCTTTATGGTTTAGGACAGTTTGCATAGTATTGGAATTTTATTTGTCCTTATTCTATTGCATCCACCTCTGAAACTATTTCAGTCATACATTTTCTTTGAGGTAGACTTTGGGAATTTATGTTTTCAGAGAAAAACCATTATTTCATTTAGATGTCTTATTTATTTCCATAGTGTAAACAAAAGTAAAGGTTATATGTCTTTGAGTTCCTTCATTATTTGAGGTTACTTCTCCGCTCTCATTTTTAATTTTGTGCCAGTTCCTGTTTACCTGATTGTTACCTGGCTGCATCTGTTTCAAGAGATTGGCTTTTAGATGTAACTTTAATTAGGGTAAAGGATAAGCTGATATGATTAAAAGACCCCAAAGTACAGTGGCTTAAGCCGGGTAGAAAAGAAGTTTAGTTCTCTTTCACACAACAGTTCAGCTAGCCCAGGGTGGTCAGGGACTCTGCTCACAAAGTCATTCAGGATCCCAGGTTCCTTCCCTAGAAGCTCCACCCACCCCAAGGGTACTTTCTTCATTTGTATGGGCAAAATGTGATCACTGCCAAGTCTGCATTCCAGAATGGGGAAGGCGAAAAGGAAGAAAACCTAAGTCAAGACATTTCCTTTAAAGTAAGTGGCATAGAAGGGGTGCCCATCGTTTCTGCTCACATCCATTAATGAGAGCTTAATCAAGTGGCCTACAGAGCTATAGAAAAGACTGAAAATTGTGGTCTCTGCAAGTCCACCGTTTGCTCTATTGCCAAGACAAAGGGAGAAATTAGATTTGGGAGGGGATTTAGAGTCTGCAACAGATATATGTATTTCTATTATTATTTTTGTTTTGTTTTTTAATCACATCAGTATGCTTTGCTTAGTTTTTGTTCTTATTGTCATGCATTTGCTAACTTTTAGAGTTGATTTATGCTTGCAGCATTAGGATTATTTAAAACATGCTCCTTTGGGCTTATGGTAGAATTGTATCTCTCCATAGCCATGGAACTTGAATATGAAAATAATATTTGCTTTGCACAATGAAATGTGAGTAGAAGTGATGTGCCCTGCCCTTAGATAGAGGCGAGGGGAGGGTTTAAGAGCCAGTACACACCTTTTTGTGTCCTCATCCCTCTCCCCTTTTGATCATGCAAGCGTCTATCAGCTTGAGTGACTATGAATGAACAGAATGAAGAATATAGGGGAGAAACAAATTTTTGTTGTCTTCAGTCATTCAGATGTTTTGCCATTATCTGTTATAGCAAAATAAACTGTTATATCCTGAAAGATATAAATGCTATATACGTTTATTTTCATTTTTTCTTATCAATATATATGAGTGCTAAAGGCACTACTATGTGTTGAATTGTTGCAAATGTTCCAAATACTCTTCAAAAGATATGTATTTTCTGCTTTTAGCAGAGTTGGATTTATCTGTTAAGTATATATTTATGATATTTAGATAATAAATTTTGATTTACCTTTTTATTATTTCAGCATATTATGGGGGTACAAATGCTAAAGTTACGTATATTGCCCATTCCCCCCTCCCCCCTCGAGTCAGAGCTTCAAGCATGACCATCCCCCAAACGTTGCACATCTCACTCATTATGTTTGTATATACGCATCCCCTCCTCCCCCCTCCCACCTGCCCGACACCCGATGATAACTGTTATTCCTATATATCCACTTAGGTGTTGATCCGTTAATACCAATTTGCTGGCGAGTACATGTGGTTGTTTTTCCATTCTTGAGTTACTTCACTTAGTAGAATGGGTTCCAGCTGTATCCAGGAAAATACAAGAGGTGCTATATCACCATTATTTCTAAAGCTGAGTAGTACTCCATGGTATACATATACCACATTTTATTAATCCACTCATGTATTGATGGACACTTGGGTTGTTTCCACAACTTTGCAATTGTGAATTGTGCTGCTATAAACATTTGAGTTCAGGTGTCTTTGTTGTAGAGTGTCATTTGATCTTTT
>CAUYPO010019381.1:0-19632 GCA_963574435.1 Cheirogaleus major | reverse complement strand
CAAATTGAGAGTAAGAAAAAGCAGATAAATGAGTTGCCCAGGGACTGGGGCAGAGGGATGTGGTGATCAGGAAGGGGTGGAAAGAAGGGATTACAAAGGAACACAAGGAACTTTTGGGGGTGATGGATATGTTCATTATCTGCACTGCAGTGACAGTTTCTCAGGGATATGCATATATCAAAACTTCCAAAATTGTACACTTTAATATGTGCAGTTTTTGGTATGTCAATTATGCCTCAATAAAGCTGTTAAAATTTAAAATTACTTTAAAAGAAAATGAAAGCAATGAATGTATACATTACTTCTCTGCTTTAAAAAATTCAAATTATGAATCAATGCTTTTGCTCTATATTTCAAAATAATTTGAATTTGGTGTGCTATGTATTGCTTCTCCTCATGTGAACCAAATCCCAAATAAAAACTTGTCTTATCAACAGACAAGACAAATTCTTTGTACTTGAGTCATCTACACTAATTAATTGATGATACTAGTACTCTTGTATATTAAACAAGGGGTACATCCATGGATCACTCAGGTTCTGGCTGCACTTGTCATGGCCTTAGGGTCATGGCTCATTTTACAAAGCTGCCACTGGCTCAGGAGTGGAGATGGACAGGTAATAAGCTTGGAGTGCCCCAATGTCCAAAGGTGGACAATGGCTTTCACTTTCCACAGGTGAGCACTTAGTGGTAGGAAAGATGCTCTTAGCTCAGGTTGAGATAGTTTGGTGGACCTGAGATTGCTGAAGAAGGCCATTTATTTATAATACAGGGAGTGGAAAATTAGGCCATTGTATTTCTGCACAGGGGAAGAATTCATAAAA
Organism: Cheirogaleus major; assembly: GCA_963574435.1. NCBI lineage: Eukaryota > Metazoa > Chordata > Mammalia > Primates > Cheirogaleidae > Cheirogaleus > Cheirogaleus major. The sequence goes on along the minus strand of CAUYPO010019381.1, from coordinate 18,808 downwards.
AGTCACACAGAATTATTTTTATATAACTGACAATGACATCGTTGTAAGGTGGAAACAGAGCTTTATTTGTCTTACTTAAAATGATATATAGAGCACTTGTCTGTTTATTTCACTGCAAACAGCTTCTGCAAAAACAGCCGTAAATCCCTGGAGGTTTCTACTGATAGTTATAAGTTACTTGAGCAAAATCTCTCAAGCAAGTTGCTGCCTTGCAGGTATCCATTATTCTAAATTCAAAGGCCTTTTTCTTGTTGTTTGTTTGTTTGTGTTGAATGTGTATTTTTCGCCAAAAATTATGTTATGTGCAATATTACTTTAAAAAATATAAAACGTGTCAGAACATAGCTACTTTTCAAATAGGTAAGTATTTATACCTAAATCAAAACACGCACAGCCAAAAGGGGAAACACTCGATAAACAGGCTTCATAATCAAATCTGGCTCAGGTTAAAGTGAAGTTAGTTTGATGGATTCAGCTGAGGTCCTGATAAATAACAGCCCCTGTAATTAAGCTACTTTTGCTTAGCCTCCCTGGGAGCTTATGGGCAGCTCGAAGGTGTCAGAGAGACAACCAGGAGGCAAACTTCAGGAATGAGCAGACAGCTTGCCCACCCACGGGCTGGTCCCTTCCCAGCCCTCAGCCCCTTACACCAAGAGCTGAGCCAAGGGAGGCTGCTGCTATCCACATACACACCCTGATATCCATGGCATTGGCTGGCAAAGCCCTTGTTTGGGAATGTCAAAGTAAACAAGCCCAAATCAATAAATGCTAACGTCACTTGCCCCCCTCTGTCACAAAATCTGGATCTTGTTATTTCTGTTCTCCATCTATACATCTACATCTATATTCTTACCTAAGTCTATACCTTAACTGTTACATTGCCTGCACTTGTAAGTGCATGCCCACGCATATGTACTCATGCATATACCCCTAAAAGAAAACACTGTAGCAGAGAGAGGAGCAGTGGCTTTGTGGCATAAAATTCTGCATCCAAATTTTAGCTTAGTCACTTTTTTTTTACTATGTGCCAGACATATTAGGCACTGGGGAGACAGTCGCTACCAGCTAGTGGGATGGGAAGGCACATAAATAATTTTAATATAATATGCCAAATGCTAAAATAGAAATAAGCAGGGTGTTACGTGATCGTAGAGGGATAAGTTACTTAATGTTCCTGAGCCCCATTTTCTTTACCTATAGAATGTACATATACAGTGTGTGTGTCTATACTATTGATATAAGAAATAAAAAAGGATGGTATAAAGTTCCTAGTAAGAAGTATTAGTTCCTGTCCTGACGGCCCTCTCGCCTTCTTCTATTCCTCAAATTAGATGAATGAATGAAAACAACCTTTTGCCAAGGTTATAAAATCCTAAGCAACTACTTCACATAGAAGGTTGGGGAGGAGAGAGTATTGGTGATTGAAATAAGGATTCTTCACTTCTCTTTGTTATGGCAAATTAATTTGTAACACAAGAGAATAGCAAAACTCTTGCTCATTCATTCTAAACTACATCTTATTTTCCTCCTTCGTTTCTTCCTTCATCATAGTTATCCAAAAAGGAAACACATTTCTTCTATCTTGATGGGTGCTCCAATTTTTCCTATTGATCAGCACATTCATGATGCAGCCGAGTTGTCCCTGGTGTGGCTGACAAAGGGAAGAGCTGCTCAGATACCCCTGCTAGGAAGGGCTCACCGCCAAGCTTCAAGGAGTGTGATTGGCTGATAGTGTCCAGTGTAGGCTGCTTCAGAGCTAGCCCTGGGTTTGCAGTGTGCCACAGTCTTCTCTGGGTGGCCTCCAGCCAGTGGTGTGCTGGTTCATACCAGCTGGTGAGAGAGCTAATGATGTGCTTGTTTCTTCTCAACTCTGCATTCAATGATGTCCTGTAGGTAGCTTGAAATCAGCCATGGTGCAAGCATTTACACCACAGAAATTGACAAATGCTACAAATCAGAGCTTTCCCCCTGGAAAGCCATGGTTAAACTTTTGTCAAGACTCCATTCCCCCCAGCCAATGGCTGAGCAAAGCTCAACGTGGGACTCTTCCAGCCAGCAATCTTTGCTCTGGTGCTCCCTGGTGAGCTTGTAAAGACTGTTGAGTCTTCTTCTTGGACTGATTCATCCCCTTGTCCCAGACTGCTTCTTCCCATCTTTCTTCCACAAGTGTTACTTCCAGTAAACGTCTGCATTCCTAACTCTGCCTCAGCATCTGTCTCCTGGCGCACCCAAACTGGAAGAGCTGAGTAACTGGAATTGGTCTTAACAGGAGGTGATAAGGTGGGGTTTGGGATGTTCACCTTCTGGTTGATAATGAGAACCTGCCCTTGGTGAGAGGTGGTGCATGGACACCAAAGTGTAGCCCGGGGCACTGACCCAAAGAGAGTTACAGAGATGGTCAATAGAGCAAAATTTCCTTAGAGGCAAAACAGGTAGATGGCTGACAACATGCCATACATATGTGTTTACACACACACACACACACACACATTAACCATCACACACCCTCACACTTCTGCTCATCCATTCTTGTTTTCTTTGATGTGTGTGGTTAATTTTATATGTCAACATGACTGGGCCATAAGATGCCCAGATAGCTGGTTAAACATTATTTCTGGGTGTATCTGTAAGTGTAATTCCAGAAGAAATTAGCACTTGAATTGATGGACTGAGTAAAGCAGACAGCCTCCGATGCAAGTGGGCCTCATCCAATCCATTGAGGGCCTGAATAGGATAAAAACGTAGAGGAAAGCTGAATTCAGCCTCTGCCTGACTGCTCCAGGGGGAGCCTCAGTCTCCTACCCTCAGCACTTCTGGTTCTTAGGTCTTCAGACTTGAACTGGAAAATACATCACAGGCTGTCCAGCTCTCGGGCCTTAAAACCATCCACCATCTTTCCTGGTTCTCCAATTTATAGACCATGGGACTTCTCGGACTTCATAATTGTATGATCCAACATCTTATAATAAACTTCTTTGTCTCTCTCTTTCTCTCTGTCTCTCTCTTTCCCCACTCTCCCCATACACACACACACACACACACACACACATACATACACAAACACATACACATCTATATAGACATATATACAGTCATCCATTCATGGGTTCCATATTCATGGAATCAACCAACTATGGATTGAAAATATTCAGAAAAAAATAGGCAGTTTCTTCTGTAGTGAACATGTACAGACTTTTTTTCCTTGTTATCATTCCCTAAACAATACAGCATAGTAACCATTTACATATCACTTACATTGTATTAGGAATTATAAGTAATCAAGAGATGATTTAAAATATATGGGAGGATATGCATAGGTTATATGCAAATATTATACCATTTTATATAAGGGACTTGAGCATCCATGGATTTTGGTATCTGCAAGTGGGCCTGGAACCAATCTAATCCCCTATGGATACGGAGTTACAACTATACATATATATGGTTGACCCTTGAACAACACTGTGTGGATTCATTTATATGGGGATATTTTTCAAACAAATGCAGATCGAAAATACAGTATTTCTAGGATGCGAAGTCACGTATGTGAAGGGCTGATTTTTCGTATGTATAAGTTCCAAAGGCCTGACTGCAGGACTTGAGTATGAGTTCTGGAACAAATCCCCTGCCTGTATCAAGGGATGGCTGTATACACATCTCCTATTTGTTCTGTTTCTCTGGAGAACCCTAACTAATACACAGTGGTTGCCCCAATAAAAAGTCATGATGCTGTACCCAGTTGCTTTTGAACCATAGCTGGTATTCAGACCTGAAACCCATTGACTAGGGACGTAGCTGGGTCTCCAGGGGGAAGAATACTGTAACACCACAGCAAACATACACTGTATGATCTTCCCAAGTGCTCCTCCAAAGGGGTCATACATACAAACCTATGGGAGTGCACATGGAGTGTGAAGATCTTCATATCACATGCTAATGCTCAGCAGAAAACATCCCCACTGAGAGAGCCATTAAACAACCACATGGACAAAATAGGCAAAATGATGAGGACAGATGGCATTGGCAAGCTTTTGTCCAGTGGCCACCCAGTGCAGACAGGATGGGCACACAAAGTGCTCATGGCAGCAGATATAGAAAGTCAGCCTGGGCTTGACCCCGTGGACTCCCAGTTACTAAGGCCAATCCAGCTTCTGTACCTCTGAATGTTCAAGCTGCCAGCCCAAGTGACAAATGCTGAGTCCCTGGTTGACACTGTTCCCTGATAGACCTGTTGGCCAAGTGGTGACAAGTTGAATATGTTGGTCCCTTCCATCCTGCAGGGGACAGTGGTTCATTTCATAGGAATAGGTATCTATAAGTATGGCTTTGCTTTTTCTGTCCACAGGGCCTGAACCAGCCTTGAGCATCTAGGGGGCCCATGGCATGCCTGATCCTCAAGTATGGGATCCCATGTGACATAGCATCAGATTAAGGAACACACTTTTCAGCAACAGAGGTTCAGGAGTGGGCCCATGACCATGGAAGCCACTGGTATTACAGCATCATATACTGTACTATTCAGAGGCTGCTGGCCAGATAGGCTGTGGTAATGGCGGGCTGAAGGTGAAACTGAAACATCATCATGAAGATAATAACCCATGAGAATGAGGCACCATCCTTCAGCGCATGGTATATGTGCTAAGTCAGAAACTTTAAATGGCACTGTGTCCCCACTACGCAGAGTACATGAGCCTGAAATCAAAGAATTAAAGCAGGAGTGGATCCAATTACCAACACTTTCAATGACCCACAGGGAGGACTTCTGCTTCCTGTTTCTGCAACTATGAGCTCCATAAAGTTGGAGTCCATCATCCTGGAAGGAAGTCTACTCCTTCTAGGGAACACAACAAAGGTCCCATGCCATGACTGTTGCCTGGGCACTTTGGCTTCCTTGTGCCCAGGGGCCTGCAGACGAATGAGGAGTCACCATTCTGTCATGGATAACCTAACCAGCAGGAAAAGTAGGGCTACTGTTACACAATAGGAGCAGATGGATTATGTGTGAAACTCCGGTGACCCACTTGGGTGCGTCTTGGTACTTCCTTGCCCAGTTGCAAATAAAAATGAACAAGTGCAGCAAGCCTGTCCTAAAAATGTAATGGTTACAGGAGGCTCAGACCCCCCAGGAATGAGGGTTTAGTCAAACCACCATGTGAGCTACATGGAATCAGCTGAGATAGCCATTGAGGGTGAGGGGAATCAGACTGAACCAGGGTTGGGGGCACCATGAGTATAGATGTGGCCTCAAGGCTGACTATAGCAATGGGTGCATCCCATAAACCTCCTCCCTTAAGGTTTCCATCAGGCACAGAGGCCAGCAGACCCCTGGAGGTTCTACTCCCTGAAAGTGTGTGTAGAAGCATACCCATGGTGTAAGGGGTGGACTGTGGCTAACATAGAGACGTCTGCTCAGACATCCCTTCAAGAAAGGATTCGCTACCCAATTTTAAGGATTGTGGTTAGCTGACAGCTACCAGATGTCAGCACCTTCAAGATCTGCCTCAGCTTTCAAGAAGGGCTCACATTCTGCTTAAAGAGGCCTCCAGCCAATGCCTGAGCAAAGCCTTGCTACAAGATCCTGGTCATTTCTGCCCAATGCATAACTCTTCTAACTGCCAGTCTTTGCTCTGGAGCTCCACTTTGGGCTGGCAGAGACCTGCCCATGAGTTGATGGATCCTCCTGCCCCACCACCTTCCTCCCTCCTCTTTTCCTTTCATGGCTATCATTCCTTGATAAACTATTTGCACTTCTAACTATATCTCGGCATCTGCTTCTTAGAGAATCCAACATATGACATGGAGGGTCAGGGCCAAACAAATCCAATAGGACCTTCTGGAGCCCTTGTCTGATACAGAATGTTCCTGAGGACTTTTCTCTCCATGCTCTGGCTCCTCAGACAGGAACATGCAAAGATCTGCTGGCAGGCTCAGATTCAGATAGCTCTGATGATGGGATCAGGCTTCCATCAGATGTTGCCTGAGCTCCAACCCTCAGCTTCTAGTCTCCACTTGCCTACATTTCCAACCTCTTAACTCTCCTGTTCTTTCTATTCCTGGTTCCCAAGACCTTTGGCGTTTGGATCATGCCCTCCACTGTCTGATGACCTTTTCTGCCTCTTCCCCATATCCCAGGTCTGGTCTGTGTGCCTGATATAATCTCACAATCTACTGGTTTCCCCTGCCTGGACCATCTCCTAGATCCGTCCAATTCTACTCTTTAGAACCAAGTGCCTGGCCCCTACTTCTGCATGTGACCTCTTACTATCCAGACTCTGTCGGCCTTTCTGAAACTCCAGTTTTAATCAGACAGCTGGGCAGATCTCTCCTGGTCCAACCAGTCCAATAATGGCAGAAATTCTCATTGTTACATTGACTGCCAGACCCAGGGAAGAAAAGGAACCATTTGTTTGCCTTTCTTCTTCACCCTGACGCCTCATGTAATTGCATGTACTCCCTATAGACATACTACAAATCCTTTCAGAAGCATTATGTGGCATTTCTAAGCATCAAAAGTGATTCATATTGACACAAATCTGTGCTTCAAAAACCAATTATTTATTAATCATTAACTGAGCCCTTATTATAAACCAGCCCTTAGTCACTTCCAAGCTAGAAGATTCCCAAAGTAATACAGATGTAGAGTTGGGTGTTTACTTGTTTGTTTGCCTTGCCATCTCTCTGAACTTCTTAATTTTATGTAGGTATTTTAATATTTTCACCTATTAATTTTTAGGTTGGTGGTTAAATTAGTACTACTGCTTTATGGAAAAATGTTTTCTGATATTATTTAAATTGATATAATCAAGGCCATTTTCAGCACAATGACCATGAATCTGACCCATTTTGTTGTTCTTTTCATCTCGTCGTTTCTATTCCCTCTCTCACATTTATGTTTCCTCTTCTCTTCTTCTTGTGAAAAATCTTAGTTTAGAGAAAGAAAGTGTGTTCTTTTGACTATCATTAGGATATTTTCTTGTCTTTATTTTTTTATTGTTTTTAAGGAGCTAAGCCTCCATAGTTTGGTGAAACTGAAATTTTAATGGAAAAAAAGGGAACATTTAATTTTAAATGAAATATTCCAAATATATAGTAAGAACTTAAACCATCTTCAACAAAACAGCTCCTTGTCTGCATTACCCTGACTTTACCACTCCCATGTCTGACTTTACTATTCCAGGAAATTCTTGCCCAGGAAGACAAAGTTGCAAATAATTTCATCATTTCTTTCCAATACTTCTACAGAATCCAAACAATAGACTACTGGCCTACTTAATTAGCTCTTATTAAAGTAAGTACCTCAATCTCAGGGTTCATCAAATAAATTATTTACTGTTCATCAATAACTATTTAATGTTGTCCTAGGAACACTTGCCTTCTATGTCCACCAATCCTAAATAATTATGTCCCCAACTCTACCCAACTTCAATTGGATGACCTTCCCCAGCCAATCTGTCCCCCTCCCCACACACACCCAAATACCCCTCTTTGACCCCCAAAACCTTATAAATATCTCACTTCTGTCCTTCCTGCTCAGAGGTGCTACCAAGACTCAGCTTTGCTTTATCGCAGATTATTTTGGTGTTTTTCCATGGAATCAGCTGTCAACAACAAGCAACATATGTTGAGTTTCTAGCACTGATTCACCTCTTCTAGGGAGCCATGATAAATAGTGCCAACAGGTGTTTGCAGTTTAGTGGGTGAGAAGGATATGTAGAAATTTACAGTTTGACACAGAATTAAGCAAATGCTATAATAAATGCATAAGCAACCAATTCTGAAGCAACTCAAAGAAGGATCTGCCAGCACTTTGTAGAGGAGGTGATAATGGAATTTAGGGTGTTGTAAAAGCTGGTTTGAGATATTATGGACGTTTACACCTTGCAGTGACTTTCTTCTGATTCTCAAATAGATAACTTCTGGAGATGCTCATGGCTGCTTTAATGAGAAACAACATGAAGAAAGTCCAAAATTACAGAAATTAATCCTGGATACTGTGGTGATGAATTGTGGGGCTCCATCAATGAAGAAAATAGGATCCAATAATACACACACACACACACACACACACGAACTTGCCTATCTGCCAGAACTATCCTGCTCTTTCCATCAACCATGGACCTGTAGACTTTGTTCCCAGCATCTGGTGGAGTCTAAGTTCTAAGACAGGGCACCATGTTTCGTGATCAGTCACCCATGCTTCCTGCAACTTTCCCCAACAGCGGATAAACACGCCAAAGCACTTGTTTAAACAAAGCTTACTGACACTGAACTCTGATGGTCCTCTGTCATATTTTCCCACAGGGTTTGGTTGGTGAGGGAGATGGTGGACCTGGTGATGTAACCAATACATTTTGGTAAATATGAAGCCGATTAAACATAATGAGGTTCCCCCCCCCCAATTGTATTAATTTTCTCTTAGGAAAGTAAAGATTTTGTTTATGCAGCTGACAATTTTTGTTGAAAGTACAACATGGCCTGCCATTAGTTTTCTGAAGATGGTCCCAACCTGAGAGTGCTTTGAGAGGTATTCTATAAGCCTAAATGGAAGCTACAGCCATTAGAAATAAATATTCTGGCCACATTCTAATTATACTTTAAAAATTTTTAAAAGGCATATGTGTGTTCACAGCAACTGTACTTCCACAATGCCCACAAGAAAAATATCAACCTGATTCCCATTGAGTTCATAAAGTTTCAGCATCGTGCAGTGATTCGGCTTAACTTTGTTGAGAAGTAATCCAAGTATCTGGAGAAACAGCAGGTGCCGGCAACAAAGGTCTCATTCTACTTTGTCAAGACAGGGTTCAAAGAGTTCCTTAAAAAGACCAAAAGTTGATCAGGGCTATTGTCATCCTGTCAGGGCAACACAAGAACCACCTTTTACCTCATTAACACTGTTTATCTCACATTGTGTTAGCATTCATTTTCACTAATATGATACAAAAATGTAATGATGTGTAAGTGTTTTTTAATGTCATGTAAGTGAAAACAGGTGGGTAATTTACCACGGACTCCATGGATTGGAGCTGGCATTTCACAATGAAAAAGCTGAGCTGTTTTTATTTATTCATTTTTTACCTGGGTCCGATTTCAACAGCCATGGTTTTTAAAATCACTTAGTCATGTCCATGTGAGACATCACACCAGATCTGTGGACCCAAAGCAAAAATCAAGAGAGTGATTTACTGGAGCTGAATGCCTCAACAAACAACAAGCATGTTTATATAGTTAACCTCCATTCAGGAAGGAAGCAGAGAGGGAGAGAGTGGTTTAAACGAGGTATCATGGGTATTAAAAGGAGTCTGTATTCAGAGTACAAGCCCATGATTAGAGCATTTGCCCTGCCTAGGTACCTGGCTGCTGAGCTAATGGGCAATCCTTGAGGCATAAGTCGGGAGTGTTACTTGATAAAAGTCACAATGCACATTGGGTGGCATTGATTAGTCTCTGCTTTTTCCAGGAAGTTAGAAAGACGTAGGATAACTCTACATCTTTTTATGAGAGACCCAGGTTACTTTCTTGCTGCCGCCATTATTATCAAGATATCAATAATCTGGATTAATTTCATCTCCATCAATATTAGCTGAGCTAATCAATTTAGAAAAGCCAGGTGTCTTAGTACCTTTTTCTAGGATGTTACTCAAATTCTCCCATGACTATTTGCTAATGAAAGGTTATAATACATCTAATGACATCTGAGAAAACAAAGAGCTAATTTTGTGAGTGAAACTGAGACACTTCTTTCTACCCCAGACCTTTGTAAACATAGCACTTTATTTGAAGTTTTTATTTTCTGGATTTTCTGTCTCCCCATTTTAATATTGAAATGGAAGAAAAAGGTTCCCTACCAAGCACATTTCTGCAGTCTTGTTCTGTGTCTCCATTGCCTGTCAGCCTGTGATTCTACATTCCTGAATGCCCTGCGGGAGAAAGAAATTGTGTCCAGACACAGCCATGGGAATGGAATTTCCCATACCTTGAGTGTGACCTCCAATTTGACCTTAAAATTAAAAACTTGTTTGTGAACTCCTGAGAGAGAAAAAAGTATATAACAGTAGCTGCTGTTTAAAAATATAATTGGCAAGCATAGTATAGGAACAACACATGAGTCAATCACAGACTCCCTTAGATCCTAACAACTCACAGCCCAGATTTCCTGTGTTTTGCTGCCCATGAATGGACGAACCACCAGTGTAAACATCCAGGAGGGGAAAAGAACTATTCCTTTCTAATCCCAATTTGCACTGGCAACTTTTCCCAAGTGTTTGTTTAAGGACTGGCATCTCTCACTCATTCAGTCACAGTCTGAGAATTTGTCATCGAGTTTGTTTGTGCTTAAGAGCACCATTTGGGGCTTTGGCACTAGAGAAAGGCTTAAGTCTTAACTCTATCATTTGCCAGCGGTGTGACCTCAGTTTCCTGAGCTGTAAAATGGTGATAAACAATGGTACAGTAGTTTCCCCTTATCCGTGGGGGATAAGTTCCAAGACCCCAGGGGATGCCTGAAACCACAGATAGTACCAAACATATGCTATGTTTTTTCCTATATGTACATACCTGTGATAAAGTTTAATTTATAAACCAAGCACAGTAAGATATTAACAATATTAACTAATAATAAAATAGAACAATTATAATAATATTCTATAATAAATGTTTTGTGAATATGATCTCTCTCTCTTTATCTCTCTCAAAATACTATAATATTTTCAGACCACAGGGGTAACTGAAACTGCAGAAAGTGAAGCTATGGCAAAGAGACACTACTATACATACCTGAGACAATTGTTTTGAGAAGAAAAGGATATACAAGCAGCTCATTTTACTAATATTCTATTCCATTAAATTTTCTTCTTATGGAAATTGCTGAATGGCTACTTCTTATGATCAAGAGAACTTTGAGATGGCTGTACCATTTCTGCCCTCTGAGAAAATGATGAACAGAATGGTATGTCACTAACATCGTCAACAATACATCACATTTCACACTTTACAAATGAATTTGCATTATATTACTTAATCCTTACAATAACTCTGTTATTAATCTTTGAATGGTTATTATTGCCTGTATTGCCCAGATGACATATTATTATCTCTAGTTATATATTGGGAAGATAAGGTCCAAATATTATGAGTGACTTATTCAAGATCAGATATTGTCTGTGCAACTAGATCATAGATTGGAAAATGGTCCTACCTTGGGAAGTCCTTTGCCATTTCAGTATAATTCAGACAAATTAAGTGTTCTTGCTGGGAATTCTAAATTGATTCTCTATCCCTGATAATTAAATTATAGACCTCTGTTATGCAGGGTGTATCATGCTAGTGGTCAGTAGGCAATTTCATGTTAACCAAGAAAGCATTGTCATTTAGTCAATTTTTTTTTGTGTTTGTTTTTTGTTTCTTTGCAGTTATTGTAAGTTGCAGTGATTTAAGAGATGGTTTGCTAGAAGTTGGATTTATTTTGTTGTTGTTTTTGTTTATTTATTTCTTTTGCCTAAATGAAGAACTGTTGATGGACTCAACTCTTCACAAGTTGATATATTATTGTATCGCAAAAGGCCAGGTTGCCTTGAGTTGTCTATGTCATGAAAAAAAATTTTGTTTTTGGCACACAAAGTGATAGAGTTTTCGAAAGGTTGAAAGAGACGTTTTTATGTGTATTTCATGCTGCTTAATAACTGCTTTAACTGCTGATATGGAGCTGAATTTCCCTAATATCTTATTTAATTGAAGACCAGCTATGTGTCCAAAACTCTGCAAGAAACTGTGAAGCATATTTTCTTCTTTAAATGACACAACATGGTTTCTGCCACAAGGTGCTAGAAATCTAGCAGACATTAAATGTCTTCCAGACACTTTCAAGAACAATACAAGACAAAATATAATTAAATGTTATGTTATGTTTTATAACTGTCAAACACTACAAGAGTTGGGGGAGGCCACTGTGGGCTGAGTAGCCAGGGAGGAAGTAAGGAAGACTCTCCTGGTTTAACCTGTACCATTCATACTCTTAGTACAGACAGGGACCCCAGTTATGAGGAAACCCTCAGGAAAATCCACAAAGGGGCTCATATGGAACAAATCTTTCTTCTTATAGGAATAGCTAGTTGACCATTCTTCTAAATGAAAGACCTCAAGGTAGCTGCCTTCCATCTTACTTTTCTGTGCTAAAGGAGAAAGACTAACATATGAAAATCTCTTCTTGCAGCCTGTTTCTTAAAAATTTTGCTTGATTTTCTAATGTGATTAAAGAGAGACATATTCCAAATAAAGAAATTTACATTCCAAATAAAGACAAAGAATATTGTAATGGGATTTCACCATGGGGGGAGATTGTAATTAAATTTTACACCAGAATCTTGCCCTTAAGAAGATAATGTAAAGAATAACACTACTCTCCCTTGTTTTGTTGTTGAAATGGGAGTAGCCCACCATGAATGCAGAAACTCACCTTTAATGCCAAGGGAGCCATTTGGTGGTCTGCTCCCAATTATTGATCACGCAAGAGTGTCCAAGTTCAAGAACAAATGAACATTCCCACATTCAGGCAGAGGGTTAAAAACAGTAGGGCAGTGCCTAGATATTGTTTGGAGGTTGCAATTGATAGGGAACATAGGGATGTGCAATATCTTGACTTGTTTCTTGCTGTACTGAAATTTCCATCTTATTGGGATTAAAGGTATGTAAATATCCTCTAGCCCGAGAGAGGAGGCTTTCCTAATGTGCCAGACTCTAAAATGCCTGTTTGTTTAATCCCAGCCCAACCGGCCAGCCACAGCTGATGGGCCATGTTGAGTACCAACACAGGTGCAGCCAATCCATTGCATGACAATCACAATGACTTTTTCAAGAACTTAAATGAATAACACAGGCACTAAGGAAGTTGGATGCTGAGTCAAACTATTGAAAGAGTAATAAATAAAGTCCAAGGCCTCCTGCTGATGAGATCCTGGATGTCCTGCTTTTTATCTGTCCTTATGATAAATCGCTGTTACTTAAACTAGCTGATTTGCAACAAAACCATCTTTGACTCAGAGCTTGTGGCAGCCTGCTGAAAGAATTCAGATGGGAGGGGACATTGTGGGCTTGAAGAATGAGTCAGAGAGTTCATTTCAGAGGGAGGCAAAGCCAGTGTTCATAAGGAGACTCCTATTATGTCATTTTCTTCTCTTATTTTATCACTATTTTTATATTATAATGGTAATATAATATGTAGAATCTCAAAAAGCTCAAAAAAGAAAATAAAAATAACATGTACTCCAAGTACTAAGGACCATAAATATTTTGCTATAAGTGCATCTAGTCAGATATATCATTTTGTACAAAAGTGAGATTGTGATGTATATACTCTTTTAAACTTTTGTTCATTTAATTTTACTTGAACAAATATTGAATTATTATATAGCATGTCCTCATATTTCCTAGTTTCCATAATGCTGCACATTTAGGTTATTTCCATTTTTTTTTTTTTACTATTAGAAGATTCCTAAAACAAGCATCCTTGTAACACTATAGAAATATTTGTGTACACCTCTGATTCTTTTCTCCATAGAATAACCTCTTAAAGAAAAATACATTTCTCCTCAGATCAAAGGTACACTTTAAGGAATTTCTAAAAATAAAAGTAAAAGAGGAAAACACAATAAAAATTATCAATAGGCTGGGGGTCATAGAAATGGAAAACTAGGTTTTTTGTTTCCATTTTTGCTTATACCTAAGGGCACGCCTTACTGTCCAGCTACAAATCCTGTAAGTGGGTAGATTTGGCCACTACTATATATGTTGTACGGAAGAAAGGAATTGGGAATTTATTTCAGTCATCAAATTCCAAAGGTACCAACAAATATGGAAGGCAAGTACGAGCTTGTGGCCATTTGAAACTAGAAGATTCATGTGACCCTATTCACAGAGGCCCTGTTGGGTCTGGACTCCCTCATGTCACCAACATGCTTGGCTCCAACCCACACGTAGAATCAGGCTTCACAAGAATGAGGGAGAACAAAGAGATGATCAAATGTGTGTATAAAAATCCCTCGATCTTTTCCTTTATGTAGGTGAGAAGTTTTTTAAAGGACGAATGCCGTTTAAGCTTATTAAGAAGCTTATTTGTTCTAACATAACACACAAAAACACATTGGTGAATTATCAAGCTGACAGTGCGCTTAGTAATGAGTGAGGATTAATGTCTTTGCAGAAATGTGATTCATGAATAAAAACGGGTACGAAATTAAACTCTAGACATACAGAGTCATTTGTAATCTTTAAAAAGAAGTCTATGCTGAGTTGTGAATTATTTGTGCATGGGACTGAGGTAAGAGTTATGGAAATATGAGGTGTGGAGAGGTGTTTGGTGCTCCGGGCATACTTAAAGCCTTTCGACCTATGGGGCTACTGTGGCTGGTGCTCTCTGCCCTGCCCCTGGCCTTTAAGCCAGACCAACACAACCACTGGAAGTCGGCGACAAATGCCTGCATGTTTGTAACCACACCTTCCGTCTTTATTCCCAGCCTATTTTTTTGGCACTATTTCTACCAAATTCCAAACTCCTAGTAATTGTTATAGGTTGAATTATGTTCCTACAAAAGTTGTTGAAATTCAACCCCAGTACCTGTGAATGCAACCTTATTTGGAAATAGAGTCTTTGTGGATGATCAAGTGAAGATAACGTGATTATGGTGGGCCCTAATCCAAGATGACTGTGTCTTTATAAAATGGAGAAATTTGGATACAGGCACACACACACACACACACACACAGAGAATGCCGTGTGAACATGAACGCAAAGATTGGGTGCTGCATCTACAAGCCAAGCAAGTCCAAAGATTGCCAGCAACCCCCCAGAAGCTAGGAAAGGCATGGAATAGAGTCTCCCTCACAGCCCTTAGAAGGAACCAATCTTGCCAACACCTCAATTTTGGACTCCTACTAGCTTTCAGAACTGTGAGACGATAAATTGTGCTGTTTAGGCCACCCAGTTTGCTGTGCCTTGTTAGGAAAGCCCTGGCAAACTAACACAGTGATCTGACTCAGAACCTGATTTTGTCCTTTGTACTCAATCTCTCCAGGGTTTAACCTCTACTTCTCCCAAAGGACTTTGATTTCTAACCTACCACTCCTCTATCCTAGTCCTGGATGCCAGGAACACATTTTCAGCCTGGCCATCGGGCCCTTATATTTTGACCCAGCCATATCTTGCCCTCATATATTTTCCACTCTGAGCATGTGTTTGTGGGTAAGGGGTCAGGGAACAGACATCCAAAGCCAGGGGTTCAGAGTAGATATCCTGCCAGAGGAGCTGGAGTGGGCCTGAAATCAGCTGTTGAGCCTTTGCTCAACACGTGCTACAGATAAGAGAGGAAGGAAGTAAGTGGTGGTTCTGCTGCTGGGAGCTTCCAGAAGGAAGCTGCTCCTGTGTGTCCCCTAGTGAAGCCATCTCTAGTGTAGGCTGGTGGCCAAGAACATGGACTCTGCAGTCAGGTGGACTAAGTTTAGATCATGACTCTACCACTAATTGATTGTGTGACCTAGGGCAAATCACATCTCTGTGCCTCAATTTCTCTATCTATAAAATGAAAGCAAGAATAATCCCTACCTCATCAGGTTATGGAAAGTATTTAAAAATTCAAATATATTTAATGTGCACGGGACAATGCCTGGTACATAGTAAATGGTACATAAGTATTTTCTTTTCTGTTTTATTTTTTATTCCTTAGAAGACCATATGTCCCAGTTTTTGTGAGACTGTCTCAGCTTATACCTGTGATTTTGGCACAACTATAGCACTTCCAACAACAACATCCCCCTGCCCACACCTCCTTTCACTCTCAAAAGTAATCCATGTTTATTTACTCTATAAATAAGAACCTTCTCTGATTCTGAGATGAGTTTATTTCCATGGCAGCCCCCATCCCCTGCTGCAGGATCTGGAAATAGTTGCTGCTTAGAGGCAGGAGAATGCCTATCCTGAGACAGTTTGGTCTTGGAGTATCCCTGCTGAATGCTCACCACCATCTCAATGCCCAGGGCTCCTTGTAGTGGATACGGTCTGGAAAACCTATACCCCCTGCTCCTTTTTTAGCCATTACAACTATAGTGCACCCTCTGGCCAGTCCTCTTACAGACAGCAATAACTGCTTTATTATCAGCTATGAGGCATTATGAGTGCACAAACTCATACTGGGTGGTGACTCTATAAATAGAGACATAGTTTAGTTGAATGGATAAATCTCCCAGACCTTGCTAGGCAACATTTGCCTAAAATCCATTCTTTTCCGAGAATAGGCATCTTTGGTAGATTCTCAAAAATCCTGCATTCTCTTTCACTTTCAGTCTTCTCTTATTCTGAATTGAGGTCCTGCTCACTTAGCTTTATATTCTAAACTGGTCTCTTCTGATTCTTCTCTCTTTCCTTCCTTCCTTCCTTCCTTCCTTCCTTCCTTCCTTCCTTCCTTCCTTCCTTCCTTCCCTCCTTCCTTCCTTCCTTCCCTCCTTCCTCTCTTGTTTCCTTTCTTCCTTCCTTCTTCCCTTTCAATCAATATTTATTGATCCATCTATTATGTGCAAGGCATTGTTCTAAGTGTTGGGGAAATGGTGGTGAATAAGACAGAAAAAGTCTGTGCCTTATGAAGTTTATATCCCCATGGGGAAAAAGAGACATTATATATACAAGCAAATTAAATAAAATGTTTTAGATCAGGGGTTAGCAAATAAATTTTTAAAGAGCTAAATAATAAACATTTTAGGCAGTGTGGGACCTTGTCACAATCCAACTCTGCCATTGCAGGGCTGAATCAGCCACAGACATGCAAATGAGAGTGTGTTCCAATAAAACTTTATTTATAAAAACAGGCAGCAGATTGGATAGATCTGTAGGCCATATCCTTTTTCAGAAAGTAACAAATTCCATGAAGAAGCTAAGACAGGGTAAATTTTAACTGAGAGGAAGAATACCTTAGATAGAAAGGTCAGCAAAGGCTCCTTTGCAGAACAGAATTTTGCACTAAGCCCTGAACAATGAGGAGGAAGCCATGGCTTAAAGTGTTCTAGGCAAAGGGGTCAGTTGGTACAAAAATCTTATCAGAAGAATGAGTTTGGAATGTTCTAGAAGGGGAAAGAAAGTGTGGCTGGAGCATATTGAGGAGAAGGAGCAAGAGCCAAGGCAAGCCTTTTAGATTTTATTCTAAATGGAAGGGGCAGCCATTGGAGGATTTTACACAAAAGAGTGTTTAGTCCCATTTAGGTATTTAAAAGTTCACTCTGATTGCTGTGTGAAGAATAAATAACAGGCATAAGAGGTGACCACAGAGACCTGTTAGTGGCCTGTTAGAGTAGTCCCAGTGAGGGGTCCAGTTTTTATTGCTGGTCTAAAATAAAAAACTGGCTGAACGTTCTCAGGACCCTCACCGCTTCAGTTAGGGCTCATTGGTTACAAGCAACAGAAACCAATTCTGACTTACTTGAGTACAAAGGGAATTTATTGGAAAGGAATGGGAAGTAGGTGTCTAAAAATCAGTCTGGGAAAGAACAATAGTCTTAGGAAAAGAACTTACTTAACAGTTGTGAAAGGGCCCCATAAGTCAGAGTGAGCTATACATGAAAAGTAAAAAAGTCCTTGTGTCACTTCACTTAAGATTTCTCAGAGTTCAGGTGGCTGATCTTCTGTCACGAGCCCGGCCTTGGCAAGGGGAGAGCACAGTGCCTTGACTTAAAGTCTCAGCAAGAGTATACACTATGAGAGAGATGTGACTACCCCAATAATAAATTAGGGTGCTGTTACCAACAGGGAGAATGGACATTGAGTGCCCCAAACACAGTAAAAATCTTCAAGATATTTTTTTTCCTGGTGTTCAGTTTCAACTAAAGGGAAAACCTCCTTTCTTCCTTTAATTGTTCTCTCACCATGAAGTTTAGTTCCCCATAGAAAGAAGACATTCATTGGGCTAGAAAAACATGTCCTGTTTATATACTACCACTTTGCACTCCACGTAGAGGCTGATTTCCCTGAAAGTGCTGCTTTGATCAGGACAGTTAGAATCCTGTCCTATGGAAGTTAAGATGCTTCCTGACCCTCCTCCCAGCCTCACACACCTGAATCAGGGCTTTGGATTGCCCAGTTGGTTTGATTTTCTGCTTCCCAAATACAGAAAACCTGCTCAATCACACCTATCAGATTTTGCACATGTTTTTTTCCCCACCTAAAGCTATTCAAGTGTCTTTACAATGCACCCCTATGTGCAAGGTACTATGCTGAGCACAGAATAAACACTCTGATACATTACAGTGGGCGCTTCCTAAATTTTAATGTATATCCAAACCACCTGGGGATCTTGTTAAGATGAAGACTTTTATTCCCTAGCTCCCAGGTTTTGCTGATGCTTCAGGTCTGTTGGCCATGCTTTGAGTAGCAATCCCTTTAAGTATATGTACTTGATAATAACACTTTCATTCAATAATAATAACTACCATTTGTATAACATGTGAGTTTTAATAAGTGATCTTCAAACATTATCTAACTCTTAGAGCAATTCTATGAGTCAGAACAGTGTAAATTATTGTTTCCATTTTTAAAAACATTTTACCTCTCTGTCTACACTACACACACACACGCACATGCACACACACACACACACACACACACACATACATATATATACGTAGTGTCTCTGAACCATTTGAAAGTAAGTTGCAGACATTATGGTACTTCATCCCTAAATATTCCAACAAGTATCTCTTGAGAGAGAGATTCTCCTACTTAATTTCAGTACCATTACCATAATGAGAAATTTAACATTGATACTCTCATATC
>CAUYPO010019378.1:0-25272 GCA_963574435.1 Cheirogaleus major | reverse complement strand
AGTATGTAGACCTCTGCTTTTTCTTGAAATGCAAATAATGAATTACCTAATATTTTGGATTTTCTTTTCTCATTACAAAGATAGTTGGTATGATGGACTAAGGCCTAAATGTTGTAAGGAATTTTTCCCAAATTTCCTCCCACCTTACTGGGAGCCCACGAAAAGTTTAGTGAATTGCACTGAAGTAAGAAGTCCTGACTAGAAAAATCTGTGATACATTCACAAAACAATGTCGAGAACACATGCTTTTACCATGGCTCAAAAATCTACCCTTGGCAAATAAGGCTGCTTTGTAAACCCTGTATGTCTAAGAAAAACAAGACATGTGTCTGGGGTACAGATAAGCTTTTAAAGCAAAGACTATTAAATAATTTTTAAAAAATAAACAATTACAGTTAATACATGTTTACTTTCACTGACTTTCTTTGTACCATTTTCCTTAAGAGACATAGAAGGCGGCGTGATGCATACAGTGCATTTATGGATCGTGTGGAAGAAAAGTTTATGAAGACATGCCAGATCAGGTGTGCAAAATATTTAGGATTTGTTGTTGAATACTTACATCAACTTTTTAGAATTACTACTCGATTATTGTTTTAAATAAAATGTACTTAATCCTATAAGAGCTCTACTGTCAAAGGAACTGTAAATGAAGTATTCCTGTGCTCATGGTGGACCGTTTTAAGTAGAGCCTGAAAGAATCCAGTCCTTTGATCAAATAATTATTATTTTCCCTAGTTTGCAAAGAAATTCTAAAAAACTGCCAGCAATGATGTCAAAAGTCTAGGTTTCACAGACACTCATATCCTCTCAATCTTTACCACTTCCGAGCATTTCCTCCTAACTTCCAACAGCCAGAATCTCTATGTCCTTGCTGGAGGGCTTTCTCTGGCAGCTGGAGCTAACCACAGCAGGTCAGAAGTGCTAGAGGTTTAATGTCTCCCAGCAGCAGCCCTCAAGCAATAGCTAAGGTAATCGTTTTACACTGTTCCCCAGCATTCCTCAAGGGAGTTAACCTCCAATTGTCCCAATAATTACTTGCACTTGATTGGCTTCCTTCTCTTTCCTATTTCACTTGCCCACATTCTTACCTTTGTTTTGGGGCTCAACTCTGGTTTCACTAGAATCTTTGTTCAGTGTCTGCTTCTGGGGAAACCTAAATCAAGACAATAATTCTAGAAGGCAGAAAGCCTGTCTTCAAACTCCAGCCTTGCCATGAGCTCTTAGGCATCTTACTTAACCATTCTCCCCCGCAGTTCTTCACCTGTAAAATGGCAATAACATATATCCTTAGACACAATACTGGGAGTCTAAGTCACACTTAATAACTTAGTAACTTCTCACACTTCTCTTCATTCACATGTCAACGTCATTTTTGAAAACAGGGTGAAAACACTGATTAACATAGCAGATAGACTTTGGACTTTGAGTTTGGCGAAATTCTAACTAATTCAAATTCTAACTAATCCATCTATAATTGTGCTATCTTGGATGATTTGCTTAAATTTTCTGAGCCTATTTTCTCAGGTTTTTGGAAAATTAAATAAGTAATACACAATAGACAAAGTATAGACCAGGTGTAGAGTAACTAGAACTTCTATACACTGCTTGAAGGAGTGTAAACTGGGAAAAATAATTTGGGAAATTACTTTGCAATGTATTAATTCCAAAGTTGCATGTATATGTATGTATAACTTAGGACACAAAATTCCATTCTATATGCTATATAATTAACTAAGACATGTATATGGCATATATATGTGCACTAAAAGATATGTGCAGGAATGCTCATAGCAGAATTATTTGTGATAACCTTCATGCTAGAGACAAGGCCAATTCCAATAAATAGCAGAATGGATAAAGTGTGATATATTTACACCATGGATTATTATATAACAAAGAAAATGAACACAGTATTTTCATATGCAGCAACATGGATGAATCTTGCACACATACTGAGTTAAGAAAAAAGCCAGATGGCCAGGCGCAGTGGCTCACGCCTGTAATCCTAACACTCTGAGAGGCCGAGGCAGGAGGATCGCTTAAGGTCAGGAGTTCAAGACCAGCCTGAGCAAGAGCGAGACGCCGTCTCTACTAAAAATAGAAAGAAATTAATTGGCCAACTAAAAATATATAGAAAAAATTAGCCGGACATGGTGGCGCATGCCTGTAGTCCCAGCTCAGGAGACTGAGGCAGGATTGCTTGAGCCCAGGAGTTTGAGGTTGTTGTGAGCTAGGCTGATGCCATGGCACTCTAGCCTGGGCAACAGAGTGAGACTCTGTCTCAAAATAAAAAAAAAAAGAAAGAAAAAAGCCAGATGATATATATATTGACATATATATATGTATAGTATATTATTCCATTTATATAGTCAAAAATAATTGTCTATGTATAAGAAATCAGGAAGTTGGCTTTCTTTAGTTTGAAGAGCAAGAGTACAATGAGAACCTTCTGGGTCCTGGAAATGTAGTACTTCCTAACCTGGGTCATGGTTACATAGATGCAGTCACCTTGTGATATTTCATATAAATATTTATTTAATATCTAATTACTTATTTACATATGTCTGCATATATGTAAAACTTTAATAAATTTTTTAAATGAGAGTTTTCTTTTTCTTTTTCTCTTCTTTTCTTTTTTTGGAAACAGGGTCTTGCTCTGTCACCCTGGGTAGAGTGCAGTGGCATCATCATAGCTCACTGCAGCCTCAAACTTCCGTGCTCAAGTAATCTGCCTGCCTCAGCCTCCCTAGTAGCTGGGACTCCAGGTGCACCACCACACCTGGCTAATTTTTGTATTTAGCTATGTTGCTCAGGTTGGTCTTAAATTTCTGGCCTCAAGCAATCCTCCAGCCTGGACCTTCCAAAGTGCCAGGATTATAGGCCTGAGCCACCACCCTTGGAATTTTCTTTTAATTACTTCAAATTTCAAAAAGAAAGAAAGCAAGCTTCATCCATTCTAAATTAACCCTTTAATCTCACATCCACCTCAAAATTTCTTTGCTCTCCTTAACAAAGGCCTGACCCCTAGCTCAGGGATATGGGGACGGGGAAGGGAATATTGTCTCCTGTTTTTCTCTTTCTGCACCTTCTCCCTATTGCACTCCATAGCTTCTTGTCTGCCTTTTATCTCCAAGGTGTTGATGTCCAGAGAAGAAATGGAAGAAACAGGGGCAAAATTTCAGGTAAGACAGACTGCTGTAATCAGCCATTGACATCCTCTGTGTGGCAGATGTCCAAATAGTGACCGGCTTATGGAGGACATTTTTTGTGCATTCTTCCCTGTCCTAGACAGAAACCTCATTCGGCACAGTCCTTTGAAGAGAACTAACCTTCACTAATTTCCCCTAAGTCCCTGCCTCAGTCCACTGCCTCTTACAGGTCTGACAAGAGGCATCTTATCACTGGTGGGATAACCCACGAGACGGCTGGAGCCCAGCTATTTTATTTATCCACTGTGTTCACAGGACCCTCCATACAGCTCACCAAATGGCTCCATGTTTTCCTTTCTCCCTTCTCTCACACTGTGAGCCACCCATTTTTTAATGCCTAGGTAAGAAGTAGGCACCATTCTCTATGACCAAATTCACACTTCCTGGGTTGTAGGAAACCACCCTTTCACCGGGAACTTCCATACCACCTTGTGCTGAGGAGCATCACCGGCCGGCGGCTTCTACATTTTCTGCAGCTCAGCAAGCATCTATGCAAAGCTGATTTCCCCCTCTTATAGGCACCTCCAATCTTTATAAATGATAATCCTGAACATTCATGAATTGGCTTTGCAGGGACCACCCGATTTTTTTTCCTCACACCAGTCAGAATGGGTATTCCTCAAGGCTTTCCCCCAAGGATAATGGTGCCTACTTAAAAAAAAAAAAAAAAAAAGCCTGCAGATGTTCAATTGTTTGCTTAATTTGGTTGGAATAAAGGGTGAGAATAGAAAGTCTGGCCCGTCTATCTAACTTTTAGAGAGCTCTGTAGGAATCTGTCTTCTAGCAGTTTCTCTGTGGAACATAGGTGTACCTATCTCCTAGTGTTAGCTTTAGGGCTTTTGTCTGATTTCCAGACAACAGGAAACATCCCATTTAAACATCTTCTTAACCCTTGTATTCCTTGGCTAAGGGAGCTCCTATTTCCCCTCACCTAAGTGAGAGTCCTCACTGTAACACTTCTCTGCACTCTTCTACCCTGCTGGTGCTGATGGAGAAGGAAATGTTTAATTGTGTAACACAGGATGTATTAGGAGTCCTTGACTTATGCATCATTTAGTTGGCTTCTACACATCAAACTCGGGATGTTCAATCACTTTCATAGGCACGATCTCATTCAATTCTCTTCAGACCCTGCAATGTTTAGTTAGGTATTATATTATTATTAGCATCATTATTATTATAATTTTACAAACTAGGAAATTAGAATCCTCATTAGGAATTTAATGTTAGCAGCATTTATTCGAGATGGTGCTCCAAAACACTCACATTGTACTGTAGCACTCATTTGCATGTACATACTTTCTGATAAGTTACCAAAAATAAATTTGACTGTTTGGCTAATACAATATAGTTCAAATTCCATATCATAGTTGTAATAATGCTCAATTATTCCTTTTGTTATCCTTCTTCTATGAGCTTGGTTTTAGCTATCTGTATCATGAATAAGAGAATTAAACAGATAACATCTAGCAGTTACAGTCAAGTTTCTGGTCTCAGGAGTGACCTATCAGGTAAGCTTCACCTTTTACAGAAGCTGATTCAGGAAATTCTGTTAACATATCTCTCTTTTGTTCATTCAGATAGCTGATGGACCAAAGCAACATAGGGCTTCTGGAACTCTCCCTTGAATGTTCACCTTCTGTGCATTTCCCAATAAGAGCAATGATGAAATTTGGCACCATCCTGGATTCCAGAGAAATCTGCACTCCCCCAGAGGCATAAGAAAGTTCTAAAACAACAAATGTTCTCAAACAAAAAGTTGCATAATTTAAATTCCCGTGTTACAACATGGATGAGAATACTGTCATCAGGCTTTTGATTTAGTTTGTGAAATTTAGATCTTGCAACTATGAGTGGAAATGCTGATAAAAGCTGTGCTTTCTGTTAATACCCAAAATTATAGAGATGCTCTAGTTTCAGGTTAAGCTAAGAACAGTAAACAAGAACGATACTTACTAATTTTGACCGCCAAGGTTCTCTAAGGCAGACATTGCAAATTTTATGTTTGCATCCCTCACAGAAACAAAAATTCCCTGTATATAGTATATATTCTATTAAAGGATAATTATTACACCGTGTGTGCAGAAGTAATAGTCGGTTAAAGGTCACAACTTTAAAAAAAGTACAGAACAGAGTTGAAGTAATTCAAATACAAATGGCACAATAACCAGTGGGTTATAATCCAAAGACAAAAGAATAGGAAAGTTTAATTTGTGACAGGGCAAAGTTCTTCTAAAGTTTAAGATGTTCCTAGAAATAGATTTTATTTCATTAATTGTAGGATGGAAGATGGGTTGTTATAGTGTTTATTTCTCAAAAAAACCAAAAAACAAAAAAACCAAAAGCGATATGGATGAGGTTTGTGTTCATATATACAGGGTAGCATTGGCTGAAACGATCAAAATTTACTTATGTTTGCAGTATACTGAAATCAAAATATGAATCTTTACTTTTCAGTTTTTTCTAATACATTTTTAGAAGCCTATCTGATATTCTCAAATATATTAAAAGAGAAACGATCTCCAACTAACAGAGATAATAAATGTCCTTAAAGATCATCAGGCTTAGAGAACTTAATACTTCCAAGCAGACGGAAAGATCTCCTTTTTAACATATGGAAAACATTTTCTAAAATTTTGTTTAAAAATCTTGAGGGAAAGAAAACAAATGACTTGAAATTTCTTTTTTATTTCTGATAAATATTTAATAAGTAATCATTTTAAATAGAAAAAGGCAGGGCTGGAATTTAATGCCACTGCCAGTTTTATCAAATGGATTATCTTATCTCCTTCCCTGTTTCATTGTGAAAATTAATTGCAATAAAGTCAAATAGGTATTTAACAGCTGTTTACATAAGCACATTATGTGGAAAAATGAGGCAATGAATTAAATCATTTCCCAAAGGATGTTCTGCATAATTTAAGTTCCCTGGAATTTTAATAGATAATCATTCATGAAAATAAAAGAGTTCTTTAGAAAAATTAATGTAGCAAATACTGGATTAAATATTAATAAATCAGAGAGGTTAATTTTCTCAGGAATTGTGAGCAGAAAGGTTGGAATGATGCAGGACTTAGTCCTTGGCCTCATCTTTCTTATCTATATACACTACCTTGGTAATCTCATCCATTCTTATTGCTTTACATGCCATCTTTGTGCCTAAGACTTCCTAATATTTATACCTAGCTATGGCATCTCTCCTAAACTCCAGACTCAGATTCTTATCTACGACGACCTACTTGACATCTCCTCATAATGTCTAATAGTCCTCTGAAACTTGCCATGTCTAAAACTTAACCCTGGGTGACAGGGAAAATGGTCATTACCTCTCTGAAGTGCAGCACCCTTCTCTGACCCACCGTTGGGCGCCGGGACGTGGCCGCTTTCTGCCTCCCTGCCGCTCCTGCTCCTAGAGTGGGTGTGCGGGTGATGCTCTTGTCCTGGGCCACGCTGCTCGTGTGATCCTGATTGGATACTTTTTGAATCCTACTGCTGATTGGATGTTAAAGCTTGTTGCTGATTGGATGTTAAAGCTTGTTGCTGATTGGATGCTTTTTGAATCCTACCAAGGGTATAAAAACTGGAGGAGAGCAAGGAAGGGGAGCTCAGAAGTTGGTGGTATGCTGAGCCTGCTGGTGGAATAAAGGGTGTTCTCCAACTCTCCGTGTGCCGCTCAGTTCTTTCCCCAGTCAATCATTGTAACACTGGCTGTAACACTGGCTGTAAACACTGGCTGTAAACACTAGCTGTAACACTTGCTGGAACATGGGAAACCATTATTTCCCAGTCCTCTCAGAGTCTTGCTGATCTCAATAAAAATAAAAATAAGGTAGAGTCACCTTTGTTCTCCATTTTTTTTATCTCACATCCTATTAGCTGTTATATCATGAACCCAACTACTTTTCACCATCTCTAGTAAATACACTGGTTCAAACCCTGTCATGTCTTGTCTTTATTATTGCAATAGTGTCCTATCTGAAGGACCCTGGAGGCCCATACCCACCTCAGTCTATTCTAAACACAACAGCACAGTTGTTTGACTCTTTTAAAATGCAATTCTGGGCCAGATGTGGTGGCTCACGCCTGTAATCCTAGCACTTTAGGAGGTCGAGGTGGGAGGATTGCTCAAGGTCAGGAGTTCAAGACCAGCCTGAGCAAGAGCAAGACCCCGTCTCTACTAAAAATAAAAAGAAATTAGCTGGACAACTAAAAATATATAGAAGAAATTAGCCGGGCATGGTGGTGCATGCCTGTAGTCCCAGCTACTCTGGAGGCTGAGGCAGAAGGATTGCTTGAGCCCAGGAGTTTGAGGTTGCTGTGAGCTAGGCTGACACCACGGCACTCTAGCCCAGGCACACCATGGTGTGCACCACCACGCACAGCTAATTTTTCTGTTTTTTGTAGAGACAGGGTCTCTCTCTTGCTCAGGCTGGTCTTGAACTCCTGGCCTCAAGCAATTTTTAGCCTCCCAAAGTGCTAGGATTACAGGTATGATCCCCTGCACCTGGCCAAAAGACCATTTTGAGATTTTGGGTTATTTATACACATTTAAAAAGTGTTTTTATGGCCAGGTGTGGTGACCATAAAAACCTGTAATCTTAGAGCTTTGGGAGGCTGAGGTGAGATGATCGCTTAAGGCCAGGAGTTCGAGACCAGCCTGGGCCACATTTCTACAAAAACTAAAAAAAATTAGTCAGGCATGGTGGCATGGGCCTGTAGTCTCCGCTATTCAAGAAGCTGAGCCAGGGGAATCTGCCTGAGCCCGGGAGTTTGAGGGTGCAGTGAGCTATGATTGTGCCACTGCATTCTAGCGCTGTCTCAAAAAAAAAAAAAAGTATGAAATTTCCAAGTTATTTACAAAACTGCTTATCCTTCAGGAAAATAAAGTCATAACCTTTTCCACCAGAGAAAAATCATTTGCATCCCAACTGGAATGGAATCTACCACGTCACCTATAACTTCACAGAGTCTGGGCCTTAGTTAATAGTAGTAAACAGTGAGTCACACAAGGCTACATTCTTCTAGGCCAGCACCATCCAATAGAAATATAATTTGAGCCACACATGTAAATTTTAAATTTTCTAGTAGGCACATTAAAAAAAGAAAAAGTAAAAATAATTTTGGCAAAAAAATTATGTAACCCAAAATATCAAAAATATTAACATTTTAACATGTAATATAATTATAAGATATTTTACATTCTTATTTTGTACCAAGTCTCCAAGATCTGCTGTTCATTTTTCACTTATAGCACATCTCAATTCCAACCAGCCACATTTCAATTACTCAGTAACCACATATGGTGAGTGGCTACCATATTAGACAGTGTAGCTTTAGATAATTACATACTCATTCAATGGGCTTGTTAACCAATCACCTAGGATGATGTTGAAAGGTCATGTTGTACTTCATTGACCTTATTTCCAAGTTTTAGGTCATTTTTTTAACTTTCGAAGCACAAACTTTAGTCTTTTTCATTGGATCCCAGGCCATTAAATGATAGCAAATACCTGTACAATCTTTCTACAGTTTTACCTCATTTAGTATAATAAATGTGCTTTTTAAAAAGTTATTTTAAAGACATTTTCATCAATCATGTGAATTACGTTAATCTTTTAGCTAAAGACTCTTAACTTTAAATTATAATTGAGCTATTCCAGCAATAACCATCATAGCACAGATAATACCTAAGATGTACTGAAGATTTTTATGAGCCAACTACTCTAAACTTCTTTATATTCATCATCCAACTTAACTCTCACAAAAATTCTCTAAGATAGTATTACCATTTTAGAGATGCGGAAGCTAAGAGAGTTTACATAACTTGCCAAAGGCCACACAGCTTATAACTGGACCTGGAAATAAAATCTAGGCTTTTTAACTGCAAAGCATGAGCTATTAAGCACTATGCTATATGCAGAGATGACTTCAGCATCAACTCTTTCAACTCATATCTATTAAATAGCTGATGACTTGCTGTGCAAATTAATATTAAAGATTCATTATACGAACAAAGGTTTCTATATTCTTTCTTTTCACTGGATGAATGATTTTTCTGTTTCCAGAATGAGTAGCAAGAACCTATAAAAAATGTTTTTATGACTAACTATAAATACATACTATTTCATCACTAATTAAAATATCACTAAGGGAGAGAATTCTAATATTAAATTTTTTGGAGTGAGATAAAATTCAGCACTTTTGTTCTATTTTAGTGCTACTTTATAAATGGACTTGTAAACTGCTCTTATTTGATAGATGGAAAGCAGAAGGGATTAATTCTGATTGTCATGATAAAAATACAATTTTGAAGCCTTTTTATATTGAAAAGGAAACAGAAATAGAAATAGAAAAAGCTCCTTGCTTATTGATTTTGAAAGGCAAAAGTCTTCTTGAGGAAATGTGGCCAAGGGAAATAAAATAAAAATAAAAATAAATTAAATTAAATAAAAATAAAATAAAATGTGGTCTCATAACAATAGTTTGGCATTTTTCCTCTATTCCTATTTTTTGGTTCAACTTGTACAAAGTAGAAATTAATACTGCTCCTTGAACACCTGGTAGGAATTGCCTACACAATTTTCCTTGTTTGGTACTTTCTAAGAGAGAAAACTTTCAATCAGTAATCCAATATATTTAGTGGCTATTATTCTACTCAAGATGGTTTTTTCATCTTTTACTAATTTTGTCACTTTACATTTCTAAGTCAGTTGCCTATTTGATCTGGTTTTCTAATGTATTATCAAATTATTACTAATAATTTGATAAGTTTCAATATGACTTTTGTATCTTTCATTATTTCATCTGCTTCATTCTGTGTTTTGTTTACATATACACTGTTTTACTAATTAGTCTTTTCAAATTCATGTCTAGCTTGCTAATTTTTTTTTTTAAATATAGTTTTCAGTTTTGGATATCATCTCTGTTTTCCATTTCATTTTTTTTTTAATTTTTCTTTTTTTCTGAGACAGAAAAAAAGAACTCTGTTGCCCAGGCTAGAGTGCAGTGGCATCAGCATAGCGCACAGCAACCTCAAACTTCTGGGCTCAAGCGATCCTACTGCCTCAGCCTCTGGAGCAGCTGGGACTACAGGCATGCACCACCATGCCCGGGTAATTTTTTCTATATATTTTTAGTTGTCCAATTAATTTCTTTCTATTTTTAGTAGAGACGGGTCTCTCTCTTGCTCAGGCTGGTTTCCCAACTCCCGACCTTGAGCGATCCGCCCGCCTCGGTCTCCTAGAGTGCTAGGATTAGAGGCGTGAGCCACCACGCCCGGCCTCCATTTCATTTTAATGATATCATCTTTATTATTCCCTTATTTCATATTTTGTTGTTTTGTTATTTGTTTATTCTGTTGTTCTTTTTCCATCTATTGTATTTGAAGGTTTAGTCAGGGGTCCTCAAACTTTTTAAACAGGGGGCCAGTTCACTGTCCCTCAGACCGTTGGAGGGCCAACTATAGTTTAAAAAAAAACTATGAACAAATTCCTATACACATTGCACATATCTTATTTCGAAGTAAAAAAACAAAATGGGCAAAAACACCCGGCGGGTGGGATAAATGTCCTCGGCGGGCCGCATGTGTCCCAAGGGCCATAGTTTGAGGACCCCTGGTAGGTGGCTGAAATTCTTGTTTACTTTCTAAATATTGTTTTTAAAGCCATACATTTACCTTTATTTACTGCTCTATTAGCTCTGAATTTTCTCCCATAATGATAAGTACACATTCTATAACAATGCATCATTCTTTCTTAGATCCACTTGCTGGATTGGTCTGGTATTCTTTATGTCTTTTAAATACTTGTCTACTCACAGGGAAAAGTCATTCGATAACTTAAATTTAATATATAACTTATCCATTTTATCCCAGAATCCTGTTGAAGCAAAGTATTATGGCTTCTTTTCTAAAGTAGTAACTTTTTTTTAGCAAATTGGCTATAATACTTACTTAGTTTTCTCAAAGAGTGAGGAAGAAAATATAAATGTTAGAAATTGAGAAAAGTTTAAAAATTGAAATCATGTGAAAGAGATACATTCTCTCCAAGGGCAAGAGCAGACTATAAGTAGAACTGCCAGCAGTCTTCCCAGGTTTTAATGTTAACTCCCATAATTTTC
Source organism: Cheirogaleus major (assembly GCA_963574435.1). Classification (NCBI taxonomy): domain Eukaryota; kingdom Metazoa; phylum Chordata; class Mammalia; order Primates; family Cheirogaleidae; genus Cheirogaleus; species Cheirogaleus major. Next base: position 13,942 of record CAUYPO010019378.1, on the reverse strand, counting down.
AATTACTCTTTTAAATAATCAAAGTAAATTTCAAAAAAAAAAATTATGTTTGATATGATATTAATTTGTTTAAAAAGTATATATGTATATATAAATATTAGAGATATAGAAAATATTTAAAGTTATATCAAGATAGAATTTTTCTTTATACTTTTATATATTTTCTAAATTTTCATCAACTTAAACCATTACTTTAGCAAGTAAAATAAGAAACAATAAATGCTAAAAAATAATGCTAACAAAATTAAAACCGAGTTAAAACCACCTCTCTCAAAAACAAACTTGTACCACGGATGATTCCTTTAAAATTTTTGTCCAAATGTGCCTCTCTCTCAATATATATATATATGTGTGTGTGTGTGTGTGTGTATATATATATATATATTTTTTTTTAGGAATCAAATTGCATATATTTTCCTACCTGATCTTGGCCTACAAAAATGAGTATCTTCAGATCTGGTGCACATTTACTAATAGAATATTAAACTTTATTAGTTTCAGAAGAGGGTTGAGCCAAACCAGAAGTTGCAGACACTCTCTCAATTACAACTATGAAAAAAAATTATCTTAAAAGAAAAAAGGTTCAAGAATTATTACTATTTATTTGAAATAATGTTGTAAAGGCCTATAATTTCAGAGAAGGCCAAAAATATCTAGAAGGGGAAGCTAAACAGGAAGATAGTATTAGTCAAATTGCTTAATACAGACACCATGTAGCAGGAATTGTCATGGCAAGAGATGATCTGACCAAATGAAGCAATTTCAGACCAGCCGTCAAGCTTTCACATTCTAAATGAATTACCTTAACTCTGGGGTTTTCTTTTGGTGGGACTGAGTCATCAGAAAAGCAAAATGGAACCATGGACTGAATAATTTTTAACGTCCTATCCACCTTTTAATTTCTATCTCAGATTTTTATTTATTTAACAATGAAAAAATTGACCACCCATGTGAGTGAAAATAAAAGTATGTATTTTCATTCACCATATGCATAAGTATTTTATATGCAGATTGAATATATAGAGAGACAAAGCTATAAAAGTATTAGAAGATAATATGGGAGAATATTTTAAGCGTCTTGTAGAAAGGTCAACTTAAAGAGGAAAAAGTCCAGATACAACCGACAGACTAGGAGAAAAATATTTATAAAACATATATGAGACAAGCAGTTAATATTCCTAATATACACAATGATTAAAGAAATTAAAGAAACTATACAATAATCCAACATATAAATACTATGTATATAAAAGTCACAAAATACCTATTAATATAAGCAGAAAAAATATAAAGGAATACGCTTAACTTCACTATTAGCAAGGAAATGCAAATTAAAACCAAATGCAATACAATTTGTACCCATTGGATTTACAATAACTATTAATAAATGGATAGCATTAACTGGCTAAGGTTTTAGGAAATGGACAGTCTTATACACAGTTTTTAAGAGTATAAAATAGTGTGATATGAATTGGGGAATAGTTCATGAGTATTTATTAAAATATTTAAATGTAAATATAATTTGATCCATCAGTTTCACTTCCATTCTTCAAAAAGAGTGGTACTGATATGCAAAGTTATGTATAGAAACCTGTAACTTTAAGTATTATTTGTAAAACAAAAAACCTGGGAAGAAGAATTAGAGGTACACCAATGTAAGGATGGTATATCTGTACAATGTGCTAGAAGACAGGCATTTTTTTAATGAGATAAATTTATGTGTACTTACCTGAAATAGTAGTCTATGGTGAGTAAAAATTGTAAGATAAAACCAATAGGGATACCATTTTGGTGCATATACGTGTGTGAATTCATATTAACATGGATATATATTCATATGTGCTTATGTGTAAATATAGAGGCATGTACATACACATAGACATACACATGTTCTAGTCTGTGCATGTGTTTATAATGATTATAGTAGCTAATATTTCTGTTTCTTTACCTTGTGCTAGCCACTATTCTCAGTACTTTACATTAATTGACTCAGTTAATCCTCAGAACCACCCTATAAACCAGAGATTAGCATCCTCCCTTTTTAAAAAGCAATTTGCCCAAGTCATGCAGTTGGTGATGGAGCTGGAATTGATTTTATGCAGTTGATCTCCAGAGTCTACACTTCTTAAACGTTCCATTGAAAAGTTCTCTGAACAGGATCAGCCTGAAAAAGAGAAGTAGACCAAGTAGCCTGGTTAGTGTTGTCAGGCTCCAAAGATCCCAAGGATCCTAGACTTTCTCCTCTGAGTCATTCATGAACATTTGGATGGTTCTTGTTGCCTTTTTAAAGGCTCAGACTCCTTTTCTTTTTCAACAGCAGGAAGCTGCATTCTAACTTTCATCTCTTGATTAATACCTCTGTGGAGTGAAATGAAAGGTCAGTGAATTTAACATATTAAGATTCTATTAGATAAAAAATGTAGCCTTTGGAGGACACACTGACATTTGAATGACAGAAGCAGCTTTCTATAAGAGCCACACTATTATTGATTTAATTCTGGGCTTGCTGAGCATATCAATCAATAACTAAGAATTTAAAGCAGTGAGGAAAAATTGTCTACATTTATATTATATAAAGCTATGCAATAATGATGAGCTAAATATAGATCTGTTCACATTCTTATGGCCAGAACAATTGCATTAGCAATTAGTATAGGCCAAGGTATAACCTGCTGCTTCTATTTCTCTTTGTGAATGTTTTGGGCAAGTGAAAGTTTTGCTCAAGTTTTGAAAAAGTGACTATCAAAAAATATTAAATGATGTCATCATCAGGGTTATGTGGAGATTATCAAGCACTTATTTAGAAAAAAATAAAGAGCAGTTATTTCCAAAGCTAATTCAAACCAGATGCATGTTAAAACTCAAAGCAAGTATTATAGTTTTCTAATGAGAAAACTTTGTATGGTTCAGTGGATTTCAGAACAACTTTCAGAATCCTTCAATTGTGCAACTACATGCTGCATTTTTGCCTTTTTCTGTACAACAAATATATGTTTGAAATTTCTTTTCAAAAAAATTTTTATGCTAAAAACACATATTCATTGCTGTATATTTTAAATTAAATGTGAATGCTATCCCAGAGCAAATAATAACTAATTGTTATTGAGCACATTCTATAAGTCTTCTAGTTATTTGTTGTGTACCCTTTATGCACAATCCAATTTAACCTTTTCAACAATGTACATATATTTTCATATACATGTATTCAATATAGATTCATCGTCACCATTTTGCAGAGGGGGAGGTGGAGGAGGTTACTAATTTGCCAAAGGCCACATGGTTTACAAATGGAGTATCTGAAAATCAAACCCAGGTAGTTTTTGCATTTTTTGCTTGTTTTAATTGCAAAGTCCAGATTCCTAACCACTATACTCTGTCTCTAGAGTTTAGGCATGCAAAGGCAGGAAACAGGTTTCAACTGTCTTTTCATCTCTAATTTTATCATTGGAAAGCTAACTGCTAAGTCGAATCTCCTAAACTAGTAAGTATTTGACATATTCATTTGTCTACAAAATTTGATACACAAAGTAGAAGGCTTTTATTCTCTTTGAGTAGAAGAATGTCTTTTCTATGTTTTCTAGGATAAAAGAAAAACCTGAAAACAAAGATAACTGCTATATTTTTATTGACTGTAAAGAAACATTCAATTCTTTTCATTGGTTGAAACATACATTTAAAATATTCAAATTTCAAACAATTTTACTTTTATTAAGATAGAACTTTAAACTTTTTTTTATATTTGTCTCACTTACCAAACTTTTAAACTGTTCTTAATAGATGAGCAAAGACCTTTCTGTAGAAAACATTCACTTTTAATCTCTTAATCCCAAAAGGGAAAGGTGAAGGCTAAATTGAAAGTCTGCTTGGGCTATCCAAGTGACTAAAGGAAAATTAACCTCTTGAAGACATTGGAAAGATGTCATCATTCTCAAAAAATGACAGGGGAAAGAAGCCAGAAAGTTGTATTATAAAGCCTAAATGGCAGAGGCCTCAGAGTTATTTATTGTCATAAACCTATCAACATTCTTCTTCAGATTTTCATATTCATCATTTAAGATGTTTAAATTATCACGAACTTTTATAATAAATTTAGCAACGTTACTAATTTTCAACTAGTGTTTTAATATAGGAATTTCCCCCTAATTACTCATTAGTTTAAACATCTAAATGAGATTAGCCAGTTTCACTGACTAATCTCCTTTTGGGCAATTGTTCTCTGTGCTGTCTTTATAAATTAAAAAAAAAAACAACTTTCTCTTCCTTCACAAAGTCATTTAATTATAATTAATATTCATTACTTGATAGTTTAATTTCAAAATTGCTTGATGAGAAGGAAAGCAAATTCTGTAGACAGAAGCTGCCCCACAGAAACTTGGAGAAGAAAAGTTACCAATTATTACCACACATAAGGAAAAGCAGCCTACACCTGCCAGTTATTTTGTCAGTCCTGAGCTTGGCTGGCCTAGTTGACTGGCATCATAAACTCTTAAGAATGTATCCAGTCATGCAGCTGTAAGAGCTTTATTCATTTCACAAATATTTCAAAAGGCAATTATAACTAAATGATTTTTAAAGTCAGACAAAGCCAAAGTTTATTATTTTTTTAAGAGAAACTTTTTATAATAGAGAATTTTAAATATATACAAAAGTTGATCTCAGAGAATAGTGAACTCCTATATTTCCATCACTCAATATCAACAATTAACATCAATCACTGTAGCAATTCTAGCTCACCTATCCCTCCCCAACTTTCTTTTTGCAGTATTTCAACATAAATCCCAGACATTGTGTCATTTTATTGATAAACATTTTACTATTTCTCTAAGTGTGAACAAGATGCTTTTATCTTTTATCTTTTAACCTCTTATTTTTAAGGAATATATGCATTGCAGTTTTTCATTGTCATTGTTTAAATAGTTAAATATTGCAATCACATGATAAAGGCCATAAATGAAAGAGGATGGTAATTAAGACCATTGGAAAGAATATAGCTGAAAGGCAAGAAACATTTTCCTTCATTTTTCTGCCTTCTCTTACTTTAAGTACTCACCAAGTGCTTTAAGTACTTTCCTCCTTGCTGCTTCCTTGATTCAGAAAGTAAAATGATTAGTGAGTCATTATAAGCTTTGAAATTAAATAGGAAAAAAGATAAAAATAAATACAATATAAAGCATATTATCCTTAATAATCATTTGAACATTTTTGTAATGATAGTTTATAAGGTTGCAGGATTTCTGGTCATAGGAACAAGTATTTTTCTACCTTAAAGCTGATGGTAATAAAATAGTAAATTAGTAACCCAGGTTTCACAGTTCATGTGAAACACTTCCTGAGTTAAAGATTTTTCTTTTTGTCACAAAAGCTAAAAGTATACATAGGAAAAAATGGGGTTGGAACTACCATATTAATCTCCATTAATTCTTTATATTATTCTTTAAAGCCCCTAAGATTTCCTTAAATTCCTGAATAATTTTTTATTGTAACAGGTCTAAATTTTATATATTGATATACTAACAATCTAAAACTATCACTAAAATATGGATTGTTTTTTAAATTTCTGTTGCATTGGAATTTTGGATCTCAGGTACACAGATTTGGACTGCTGGTACTCCTTGGTTCATGACCTGTTTTTATAATTAACCAGTGCACCTTGCCTCTCTTGTGTTTTATTTCATGATTATTTCCATTCATCCTCCATCAGCAATCCCTTTCCCACCTCACCAGGCACCCATGCTTCCAAGCCACATTCCACATGGTGCATGGTTATTTGTAAGTGTGTGCCTCTATGACATTTGTTTTTATTAAAATAGGTATGCTTTTAATGGTATAAATTGTATTACATTCTGTCTCTTACTATTTTATTCAACTTTATAGTTCTAAAATCTGCCTACACTGCCATTCCTTCCATGCTGTTTACTGCTTCTTTACATGGTATGTTATTCCTCTGGTGCATATCCACATTCTACTTATACATTTATCTGTTTCTGATCCCTAGGTTGCCTTCGAGTTCTTTTTACCATAGTGTGCTCTGGTGGCTAGCATTGCACATGTCCTCTTGTACATATGTGTGAATTTACTCATCCCTTCCTCCCTCCTGCTACCTGCTGGATTTCTAATGAATGTTATTTCCATATGTGCACATAGTGTTGATCAATTAATTCCAATTTAATGGTGAGTACATGTGATGTTTGTTTTTCCATTCTTATGATACTTCACCTAGAAGAAGGGTCTCCAGTTCCATCCAGGTTAATACAAGAGGTATTAGTTCACCATTTTTTATGGCTGAGTAGTATTCCATGGCATGCATACACCACATTTTATTAATCCACTCACATGCACTAATGAGCACTTGGGTTATTTCCTCATGTTTGCAATTGTGAATTGTGCTCCTATAAACATTCAAGTGCAGGTGCTCAACATCTCTAATCATCAAGGAAATGCAAATCAAAACCACAATGAAATATCACTTAACTCCAGTAAGAATGGCTTTTATCAAAAAGTCCCAAAACAACAAATGTTGGCCTGGATGCAGAGAGATAGGAACACTCATACACTGCTGGTGGGACTGCAAACTAGTACAACCTCTATGGAAAGTAGTATGGAGATACCTCAAAGAACTAAAGGTAGAACTACCACTTGATCTAGCAATCCCAATACTGGGTATTCAAAGGAAAAAAAACATCATATAAAAAAGACAGCTGGGTTAACCACTAACACAGAGAGAGACGGATGGAAAGATGAAAAGAGATAGATCAAATGATAATGCATTCACCCGTATTAACTAAAAATTTGATAAGGATATGCATCAAATTGTTAAAACTTTGTAACCTCTAAAAGATGGAATTTGATAGGCTAAAGATGGGCATTAACTTCTTAAATATGTTTGTCAAAATATATGTGATTATGGATATGTATTATGGATATGAGAAAAAATATGTGATTATGGATAAATGTAATTCCTTTATAATTTTTGAATAAAAACAAAAGTTAAAATTATACTTTCACTGAATCTAAAATGAAATGGAATTTTTCCATGCCAAAAAGTCGGAATTATTCAAATGGAACGATGGAAATTTTAAAAATTCACATTGTTTTCAGCCTCAACCACCTAAAGAATGATCTGTGTATTACAAGTGATAAAATAAATTACAAATCAAAATGTACAGTATCATATCATGATCTTAATTTTATTCAAAATGTTATCAGAGTGTATCTTTAGATTATATGACTAGGGATAATTTTAATCTTATTTGTAGTTCCTATTTTCAAAATTGTCCTCAGTAATCATGTGTTAACTATTATTCTCAGAAAAGTACACAATAAATATTAAAATCAAAAAGAATGAATAAATAAAAAGAATTCTCACTCATCTTTATAAAACTGTCTCAATCTACCCAAAGGAAAAGAAAAAATTAAAAAAATAAAATATGAACTAAAAAGTTTTTTAAAAATATAATAAAATAAAAATAAAAAACTGTCTCAAGTATCCCAGTGCCCCAAGACTTCTTTGGTGAAGCAAATTGCCTTCCATTTTTCCTCAGTTGGCCTCCGCTAGAAGCGTGAGTACCAAGTGTCCAAGGAATAGTTGTTCAATGGCTTATTTTTAACACTTGTCATTTCAAGAGAGGAACTGTGTAGATATGGAGTTTATGAGGCTCCCTTTGCCTGGTCTCAAAGTACAATGTTCTCTGAAATATGTAAAATAAAATATCTTCAAAAACCCTTCCAATCAATTTGATTAGTACACAGAAGCCTGTAATTTCAAGGAAGCCTCAACATAGATAAAAGGAAGTTAAGAGTAAAAGGAATACCAGTGAAATTGCATAATTTAAACACATACAAAGGAATGTTGAATCAAAAAGAGAATCAGCTAAAGGAAGTTATTTTGGGCCAGCAGAAGGAAATCTTTAAGCCTTAACTTTTTAAAACAACTTTCCATTTGGCTTAGGTGACTTAATTAATCTTGTTTTTGTAAATATCCTGACAACAAAATGATAATCTGATCATGGCAGACTTCTATCATTTTCTGTGATCACACAGTTCTGACATTCAAATATCATCGACATATTCCTTGAAAATCTGAAGTTATTTCTACAAGTTGGTAAAGCCAGGAATAGAAATAAGCATACAAAACAGAATAAATTATTAATTATGATTATTAATAAATATAGATGTTTAGAAAAATCAAGCAAAAAAGAAGCTGCTTTAGTTTCAAACAGCTTTAGCCTCAATTTCAGCATATTTTTAAACCATTTGATCTCTATAAAAACAATCTTAAAGGAAAAATTACCATTTTAAATCAGAAATCATCATGAGAACTTGATCCTCCACCTTTCTTTTGGTCGTAAGTATCATCTCATGTAAACTTCTAAAGTAATGATGATGTCTTTGCTCAATAATCTCACAATCATTAACAATTGCCTCTGTAGTAATAATAATAATTGATATTATTAACAAGCAAGTGTCAAATTAACCATTTATAATCTGCTGCTGTAAATAGGTTTACAAAAAATTATGTATCACAATAGCAGACATTTAAGAACAGTAAAACTTTCACCTTAGTACTGAACCATAAACCACACCTTTATAGTTATAGTATTATGTGCAATTTTAAAATAACTGATTCATCAACCTAAGTGCCCATTAATTCATGAGTGGATTAACAAAATGTGGAGAATATATATATATATATATACCGTGGAGTACTACTCAGCCATAAAAATGACACAGGAATGTGACTCCCAATAATGGGAGCCACTTGAGGTCCAAGTGGGTTCTTGGCTTCATGCAAGGAAGAATTAAGGAGTGAGCAGAAAGTATAAAGTGAAAGTGAGATTTATTCAGAAACTATAGAAAGTCTACTCCACACACAGAGCAGAGGCAAGTTTTCCCAACAGAAAAAAACCCAGCCCTCTGGTTCCTATTGCCTTTCTGTTTAAGAAATGGCTTAATTATAGACTACACAAGGGGAGAAATATTCATGGGCTGTGCAGTGTTTTCCTGGAATCAGGGTGACACCTTCTCCACCATCTTGGTTCTAATTAGTTGGAATTTGCCCTGCCTCCATCCTGTTTTGATCAGGGTAATTTGAAACTTTGTTTGGAGACTTCCTGACTCAGGTAATGCTGTAGCAATGCCTAAGGCAATGGGTGCCCCAAAGCCCAAAGCAGTACCTAAAGCAGCACCTGCCAGTTCCCTATCTCAAAAAGAAATGATTTAATGTCTTTTGCAACAATTTGGTTGGGACCATTATCCTAAGTGAAGTAGCTCAGGAATGAAAAAAGAAACCACATGTACTCTCTAATAATTTGGAACTAATGGATGGGCACACATGGGCACAGAGAGAAGTAAAAGATGTTGGAAATCAAGAAGCTGGAAGGGGAGAGGAGAGGAAGGGTAAAAGCCTACCGAATAGGTACAATGAACATTATTCCGGTGATGGACACACTAATAGCCCTGACTTAAGCATTATGAAAGCTATCCATGTAACAAAAACATTTTTACTCCCTTAATGTTTTGAAATAAAAACAAGTAACTGATTCATGAAAGAGAAAGTCCAAGATCCTGATTGAAGCTTTTTTAAAAAATAGGTGAATTTTTTTTTTAATTGTAGTTTGTTTAGCATAGGCAGGAAGTATGAAAATATACTACTCTAGAGTGGATTTTCACTTTTAAATAAAGCTTTGATAGGTACTGGGGCTAAGGGTACTTGCTGACTATTAACCATGTTTATTGTGTGCTTAGGACTTTGACATACATAATCTCTTCTAATCTTCACAACGCTCAAATCTTCTGACTCCAGGTTCCATGCTTATACCCTCAAATCATTTGGTAAATCAAACATAAATTATCATAATTTAGCAGGACTCACAGTAAAAGAAACTTATTTTAATTATATTGTGGCATTATTTATAATCAAAGGAAAGCAAATAAATAGCACATTTAAAGCATTTCCCTCTCCTGGGAAAAGAGTACACTTCTATCTTTCACATGTTTAGTTTCAACAATGTTGTGGTCATGATGCAGTGACAGAAATATGATTGTCAATTCTGAGATTCTATTATTTGAGGAATGAAGATTGAAGCCTTGAAGCTGTTTGTTTTTTTTTTTTTAACCAACCCATACAAATGAATTACACAATGAATCATTTATATTATTTGTCATTGTTATTTATTTCAAGAATTAAACTATGCAATGTTTCCCCTTCAGTGTTAATAGTCTAAAACATCCACCTTGAATTCAACCATATGACCCCAAAACTTAAACTTCCTGACTCTTGGTGAAAAACTTATTCACATTGGCTGTTTCTTCCTGGACTGAGATGATTGGTAAACTGATGAATAAATAAATGTAATTTAATCCAAAACCAATAATCCAATCATGCCTAGTCAGCATGATTACCATAAAGCCAGGGAATAAAATAATGAGACATAAATCTTTAAGTAAACCTACAATCTTGTGAGAGAAAACACATTTCGGAGTATAGTAATGTTAGGTCTCATGGAAGGTAGACAGGTGGCAAAGAGGTGGCTAAGGGTGGAGAGCAAAAACCAAATTATAGCTAGGAACCAAATTGCACCTAGGAACTGTTTCCTGGTGGGAACATACATAGTAAAAAGTTCCTAGTAACCTTTTAACTGACCTAGAGCTCATTGCCATCTAATTAGCATAACATGGGTGGAGCTCCATGAAGGATTCTGGGGAAGATGCATGCACAGAAAGGGAAATGGTTACATATGTATCCTATTATATAACACCAACCTGTCAATGACCCCCAAAGTGGGAAATGACACCCAATCCTGCCAGGAGAAAGGCGGGACAAATTAGTGAGCTTATAAAAGGCAGCGTGTGGTCACACTTACAGATTTTTCTCCACTCATGGAGACTGACCATTCCACCCTGTCTAGAGTGTATTTTCACTTTGTGCATCTTCCTTTTTTACTTTCATTCTTTTTTTTATGTGATAAACTATATAAAATTGCTCTGTGTTTGTGATCACTCCATCATCGGCTTCACTGGGAACCGGGGGGCATCCACACAGAGGAACCTAACAGTAACTGCTGTGATGTAAGAGCATATCCAGAGCATTGGGAGCACAGAAGATGCTGGAATTTAATGGTTCCAGGGGGAGAATGGTGATGAAAGTGTGAAGCTTTCATTAGAATGTAAAGAATTAGAAAACCTTCATAGGCAGATATGGAATAGAGGCAATAACACAAAGGGAAGGAAATTATTTACTTTTAGGTAACTAGGGTATGACAAACAGAATAAAGGCATGGAAAAAGAAACTAGTACCTGGTTCAGAGGCCTTTTTTGTGTGTAGGAAATGGGCAGTCCTTGTCAGAACTAGAGACCTTGGAACCATTATTCTTAGAGGATTGTATTTGGAGAAATGAATTAGTCACCCCACTAGTCAGTTTCAGTTGAGTTTACTGTTGTTTACTATGTACCAGGTACTATTTGATGTTTATATGTATTTATCCATCTAATCCTCATGACAATCCCACAAGGAAATTTCTACCAGTATGCCCATTCCACACATGGGAAAACTGAAGTACAATAATGTTAAGTAACTTGCCCACGCTCAATCATCTGAAGAGTGAAATCAAAGGTTCAACCTAGGTCAAAGCTATGTTGTAAACTAGGCCACTGCATTTTCACTGCATGTCTCTACTGAAGATGGGAATCAGAGTAGAAGCAAGAAAGTGAGTAATTAGCGATGGATTTGGGAAACATTTTGGAGAGCCTTGATGATTGAATGTGGAGATAAAGCAAGAGTGCTGAGTGAAAATTAAATGATGTTGTTAATGAAATTAGAAAAAAAGAGGAAAAGCATGTTTGGAGGAAATAAGATTGTTGTGAATATGCTGAACTTGAACTTGGCAGGATCAATTAGGTAGCTATGTCTAGCAGGAAGTTGGAAGTTTGAGTCTGGAGTTTACTCAGTTAGGAAAACACGAGGGTCAAGACAGTCCTGCACTTGCCTCACGCACAAAATTAAGGGGATGGCAAAAATAAAAAAGTAATCAATATATTTTAATAATCAAATAGTCAAAAAAGTAATCAAATATTTTAATATATAAAATAGCATTTAAAAATTTTTTAAATTTTTAAAATATTATTTTTTATCATGATATTTGCATTAATTTTGATTTTTAAAAACTCTGCCTTGAAATAGTATGTATCTTGATTGCCAAGGCTTTTGGTTTGTTTTTTGTTTGTTTGTTTGTTTTGGTGCTTCCTTAAATTTTTCATCCAGGCCTGTGTCTTACTTTCCTAGCCCTAGTCTTGGCTTAAGCTAGAAAGAATTTTACTCTTATCTATGCAAAAGTTCCTTATTATTTCTTCAAGAAAGGAATGATCACTAAAATTGAAACTGAACTTAACTGATAACTCTGATTTTTAAATTATCTTAGGTCTAGAGCACCAGTTCTCTTACTTTTTCCCTAGAGGGAGGAAGAGAACACATGATTTCACTCTACAGATAAGGAAACCAAAATATATAACGGCTCAATGACAAAGTTAAAACTAAATTTCTTAATACTGCATGGGGCACGCTAGATCAGAAGCTTCTCTAGGTACAAGTTGGAAAAAAATAAAAATATAAGGTATTTTTAATTGAACAAATCTTGGCCAAATAATTTGGATTGAACAAATAAGCTGTTTGGAAAGAGCAAGTGCTTTTGAATTAGAGAGAGTGTACTTGAATTCCCCTTGGCTACTCACCAGCTGGGTGACCTGTGGTAAGTTCCAAAGCTTCACTCGGTTTCCTCATCTGTAAAATGAGGCTTATCATACCTACCTTTCATTGTTTTGTTAGGAGGATAAAAAGAGAATGTAGCTAATATAATTTATCAAGATGTCAACCTATAACAGAGCATGAATACAGAATAGGAAAATTCCAGGAGATCTTATTTTTAGAAGCTGTATATAGAAGTAGAGAGGCAGAGAAACCAAAAGGGATAGTGCATGTGAGGGGATAGTTACTAGGACCCAAAGGCAGAGAAAAAGTCACAGTGACCTTTGATGGAGGGAGCCAAGAAAATAAATATTCTGACCTCACTTTTCTCTTTCCCTCTAGTCTTGAGCCAAGCCCCAAGGTAGAGGGCATCAGAGCCCTTGCAGTTCAGCCTAAGGGGAAAACCGCAGGGTGCAGAAGGATGGAGAGGTATCTAAAGGAGCAAAAGGAAGCACACCACCACATAATAAGAGGTCCTAATTACTGAGCATTTCCTATGTAACAGATATAAATGCTTTATTCGTGTCAACTCATTTAATCTAAGTAACAACTGTATAAGGCAAATGCTAATATTTTCCCACTTATAAATGAGGAACTGGAAGCTTGCTACATTTAAATGACTTGCTGAAATCTTCAGAACTACAGATGGAGGCAGGAATTAAATCAAGGCACCCTATGCCAATCATTCCCAGAGATCAATAAACAGTAGTGATTGGTTTCATAATTATCACTATCATCAAAATTACTTAATTCCAACCACTCTAGCAATTATATTTCTAGGAATTTATCTCACAGTCATAATATTACATATCCATACTAAGGTATATTCAAAATGTTCTTTGCAACATTGTATTGGCCAAATATAGACAAAATTAAATGCCTAATGTTAGGGCTCAGAAACCTAAATTAAATGCCTAACGTTAGGGCTCATACCCTAAAATATGGCACTTTAACAGATGCTGAACTGAAGAAGACTCGAGGTGTCTCCAGGTGTCTCTGATCTTCCCCCTCTCAGCCAATCCTCTCTCTCCCAAAGAACAGGATAAAGTCGTTCTCTGAAGGTCCCTTATCTGCTTGAAGTCTGGACCCATCAAAGAAGAAAACTATTACCTCTGATCCTTTCTATGAGTTTTCATTAACTGGATTCATATCACAGAGGGAAACACTTAAGTCAACAGAAAACACACGTAGACAGACTTTTGT
>CAUYPO010019377.1:0-10658 GCA_963574435.1 Cheirogaleus major | reverse complement strand
AAAAAAAAGCACCACATGTACTCACCAGCAAATTGGTATTAACCGATCAGCACGTAAGTGCACATGTAACAGTAACATTCATCGGGTGTCAGGCAGGTGGGAATGGAAAGGAGGGGGTGGTATATACACACCTAATGGGTGCGGTGTGCACCATCTGGGGGATGGACACGCTTGAAGCTCTGACTCGGGTGGGGCAAAGGCAACACATATAACCTAAACATCTGTACCCCCGTAATATGCTGAAATAAATAATAAAAAAAAAGATGCGATGTGCAGAAAAAGCAGCAGCGAGCCAGGCCACCTACTTGAGAACTGGATGGAGAAGCCGGACTTGCTGATGAAGAAGTCGCTGTCGAACTGCAGGGTGAGCGAGTTGAAGGTGCTGTGGGTGTCCTCGGGCAGGGCGGAGCCGCTCCACTCCTTGAGCAGGATGTCGCTGTCCACCGGCCCGTCCCACACCTTGAGGATGTCATGGGCCGTCTCCGTGTCGAAGACGATGAAGTGGAGGCTGCGGGGAGAGAGCAGAGCTGGGGCATTCACTCGTGGTGACGGGAGCGCGTCCCGACCGCGAAGCCGCGACATGCACGAGCTCATTCAGTTCTCACAAAACCCCACCAAAGAGTACCCTGGACAATTAACCACTTCGGTACCGCGCTCAGCCGGCTGTGAAACCTCGCCCACAGCCGGCACTCGCAGTCCGCAGGGCAGTTTGCGCTGTGCATTGACGACGGATCAGGTTTGCTCTTGTGTGATGAGGAAAGCTTTAAAGCACTGAGAGCTTGTTTTACTTTACAGGCAGCTTTGGGAAAAGAACTATAATAACTCCTACTAAGGACTTGTTAAAAGGTCACAGATTCGTAGTAAATCATTAGCTGAACGTACACACTGCAACTGCAGAGATAAAAGCTGTAAAAGTAAAAGCTTTTGGCTGTCTACTATAGTCGACGCTCGGCTGTGCGCGTTCATATCAAGGCTGTCGGCTAAAGTCAACGCTCGTACCGAAGTGGTTAAGGAAGGGCAAATAGAAACTAATTCACTTGCACAAATTAGAATATGGCACAAAGGGACGCAGAGAGACGGCTGAGCTAGATGCTGAGTTATCTACGTAAGGGTAAAACAATTCCTTGAGAGGCCACCAGATCCTTTCATCAATCAAAGCTTTCCAGGCTCACAGACAAAAGGAGGGTCTGACAAAGCTTTGCTCTAAGCTGATCAAAGTCGGCTCCTGAAATAACACAGGTCGGTGTAGTTCCCGCAGTGCCCACGCGGTGGCAGCACCCACGGCTCGCAAAGCAACTGCACCCAAAGCAGGTTTTTTGCTTGTATCTCCACGGTCTGCTCTTAGGTTGTCCTCGTTTCTAAAAATGTTTACTTTCAGGAAAAAAAAAAAATGCATTATTCGAAATACCAACACAGAGGCAGGAACGTAAAACACAAACTCCCTTCTTCGTGACATTTTAACCCACATCTATTAATTAGTCTTACAGATATTTCTCGGAGCAACTTAAAAATCTCCGCACTCACATTCAGAGGCGGTGGCGTGTTCGCTGCCCTATTTACGGCAATCGGGAGAAATAAAAGTTCAGCTAAAACAGCAGCAGAAATATGCTCTCCCTGAATGAGTCGGTTTGTAGTTTTTAAGCGACTACTTATCGCACGTCCATTGTGAGGGAGATAAAATCGCAGTGGATGATACGCGAGAAACTGTACACAAATTTCAATCGCTTTATTTTGCACATATGACATATTTATAGGAAATGCTCATTTTACCCTGCAGAAAGCATGAAGTAAGTGGTGTATTTTAAATGTCCAATGTAAAACATGCAATGTAGAGAGTAGTACAGAATACAGCAGAGGTTTATTTTCTCACCACCTCCGATATTAACGCCTTGCCCTATTTGCTTTTCTATAAATAGAGTCTCATCAACAAAGCCATTCTTCCCTCCACTTCCCCAGTCCATCTGTGCTCCCTCTCAGCCCACGCTCTGAAGTGGCCATAGACTGTTCCCATTTATATCTTCATAATTTTCGTACGTGTACTTGTGCGTGTGTATACTCCCAAACCATACATACTACAACTCGTGCGTCTCACAGCAATTGCATAATAAATACCATTTGACATGTAAAGGCACTTGTATACATGTCATATATACAAATTGGAAAATAAACGTTCAATTTGCTTTTATAATCAATGTCATGTGAGTCTTCTATGCCAAAAAAAAAAATTGTAGAGTTTTGTTAATTTACTTCAAAAGCAGGAGCGAGTGCTTTATTTTTGAGTCCTCTACTAACAGATAGTTTCTACTTAGTGGTGATGAAGGCTGCTGGATGGATGTTCTGCTGTCCTGATCCACGGACCTTCTGGGCTGGGCATCGAAAGCAGGAATTTCTAAGTTGCTGTGGCTGGTGACTCTAAGTACTCCCAGTCTCACCCTAATGTGCAAATGCCTTGTGTTGTTACAGCTTCACCAGACACCCGACACTCTCGGTCTAGCAGTTGTGCAAATAGGAATTTGATGCTTGTGGACTGGCATCCTGTTTGGATGATGTCTCCCTGCTTATTCATGAGTTGGACCATCTCTTGTGCCTGTAAGGCCTTCCCTGCTCAATGCAGTTCCACAGTCCAGCAAACACTTACTTAGCACCGACAGAGTGCCGTGCACGCTTCTAGGAACTTCGGCTGCACCAGTGAACTGAGCGAAGGACCTGCCTTCGCGGGAGTTTACGTCGTAATGAGGAGAGACAGAGGATCGACAGCAACTGTTATAAATAAGTAAAGAATGCTGAGTGTTAGGAGGTGCAGATACAATTGAAGAAGGGAAAAAGTAGAGCAGGAAAAGGAGCATCAGGAGCACACAGTCTGGAGGGAGGAGGAGTGTTCAGGGTAAGATATTGGGGAGGGGAGGTCTGCGCAGGGCCTGGAAGGAGTGAAGGGAGTTGGCTATACTCCAGGCGAGGGAAGACTCAGCCGAGCAAGACCGCCCACCAGGTGGTGCCTTCAGCATCTGAGAGATTCCGGGACACCTGTGGCCAGAGCACAGAGAGAGAAGGACCGAGGAGGAGGGAGGGCTGAGAGCAGAGAGCAGGTGCATGGGTGGGGCTGTGCGGGGAGAAGCCTGGCACTGGGAGGGCTTGGTAGGCTTTTTTAAGGATTTTCTGCCTTACGTGGGTGACAGACCAGTACAGCATTTTTAGTGAAGCCGTCGTCTCACCTACGGATTAAAGAAATTAATCTGCTTGCTCTGTTGAAATCAACCTGTGCAGGAAAAGGTGGAGTCTGTGAGCTTCTTGAGCAGCCCATGCTGGAGGTGTGTGTGCTGGGATGAGCCTCTCGGAGCAGGTGCCGAGGGGGGTCAGATTCTGGACACATTTTGAAGGGAGAGAAAACAGGACTGTGCGCAAAGGAAAACCTGTGCAGTCTCTCTAGGTTTTTGTCTAAGAGACTAGGAAGGTGGAGTTGCCATCAATCGAGTTGAAGAAAGGTGCAGGAGTATGTTTGTGGGATGGGGGAGACCAGAGATTCTGTCTCGGCCCTGTTGAGCTCAGGGCGTCTAGGAGACATGGATGGAGACGCTGCACGGGCAGCTGCTCATCGAGCCCGGAGTCTCAAAGGGAAGTCTCTGGATGGGAACAATAAATGTGTGTGTGAGTCTTCTGCAAACAAAGGGTTTTTAACCACTTCAGTATGAGCGTCGACTGTAGTCGACAGCCACAGATGAACACGCACAGCCCAGCGTCGAGTTTAGTCGACAGCCAAAACCTTTTACTTTTACAGCTTTTATCTCTGCAGTTGCAGTGTGTACGTTCAGCTAATAAGTGACTACGAATCTGTGACCGTTTAACAAGTCCTTAGTAGGAGTTATTATAGTTATTTCCCTAAAGCTGCCTGTAAAGTAAAACAAGCTCTCAGTGCTTTAAAGCTTTCCTCATCACACAAGAGCAAAGCGGATTCGTTGTCAATGCACAGCACAAACTATCGTGCGGACTGTGAGTGCCGGCTGTGGGCAAGGTTTCGCGGCTGGTGAGTGCCGCACCGAAGTGGTTAAATGACTAGACTTGATGAAACCACCGAAGGTCCGAGGTGGACTGTGGTCTCTGTCAATCTTGCAAGATCGTGCATGGCCCTGGGCTGGATGTGTCAGGGCACAGTCAGCCCTGGAGTTCTGGGGCCATCAGTCTGGGCACGGAGCTGTCACTTACACTGGGGGCGTCTGAGAGGTTGCAGAGCACGACGGCTGGATTTGGGGAGGTCTGTTGGGAGAAGATTCAAGTAACAGGAAAGTAGTGAGAGCAGGTAACGGTGGATAACAGGAAAGGGAAGGTGAACAGGGCTCTGGTTTCATGGCCAACACATCTTCTTCTCAGTGCCTGCTACGAAGAAATCTAAGGGAAGGCATCAAACTAATTCGTGAGACATATATTGATGTCTGCATTTCTTTTTTAGATGGAACATATTGGAGATTGGGGGAGGAGAAAGAAGTCATAGCAGAAGACCAATACTGATTATTAACACCTGGAGCCCCTTGGAGGAAGATGGGGTAAGAGAAATGGGGGAGGGAGAGGTGGCAATCGAGGTGGAACCGGGTGTGTGGAGGACATTCGTGAAGATTTGCAAGGAGTTGGGAAAATACAGCGAGATCTGGGAGAGATGCCGGGGAAGCTGGGATCAGTTTCCACCTTTTTATCTTTTGTGCTTTTTACATCCTGAAACGTCTCTAGAGGTGTCTTTAATGTGTTCTTCTGGAGTCCCTCCTTCTGGGACATCCCATCTCCTCATGTCTTTGCCCACCTAGGGTTCCTCCCAGAGAGGTGTAGTCTCCACCGTCAGCTCTCTCTCCTGCAACTCCTTGTACCTGAGGTCCTGTAATACTTCTCCTTTCTTCGCCGAACTTCCAACTTCCTTGGCCAACACGATCTTCCGATGATCCCTGTTTGCCAAACGTCAAGCGGGTTTATCCGTGGGGGCCAAGGAAGCCCACGCCTTCCCGCTCCGTGGTCTGTGCGTGAACTCTGAGCAGTCGCCACTAGATGCTGCAGCCGAGCTGTGATCAGCGCTGAAGAGGACGCACCTGTCATTCACGGGGTCGGCCAGGAGCTGAAGCGCCAGCAGCAAGTTCGTCCCTCGTGCGTGTGCTCACGGTTCACACGCCGTGGTGACAGATCTGTGAGCTGCGTGGGGAGGGGGGCTGGTGTTATTTAACTAAACGGCGGTAACGGGAATTGTGTGTATCAGAGCCCTGCAAAGTGAGGGGGCGTGTGGGTTGCTCTTCCCCGACTCACTCTCTCTGCAGTGGCTGGTGAGGTGAGCAACATCCAGCAGCTGCTCCAGGCCCCCCCGACCTCCCAGTCCGGGAACCCGGAGTAGCCACGTGGACAGGGGCGAGGTGGATAGCTCTACCGCTCTCTTCTTATTCTACGGCTGAAATTCTACTAGTTAGTTATTTCCTCACATTATCTACAAAAAAAAAAAAGAAATCAGGGGAGGCTCCATTGTGATCTTCACAGCAACAGAGAAGTCTGAGATGCTTTGACTCCTGGCTGGCCCGCACCTGTCTGTCACGTCTGCACAATGTCCCCGCCGGCGTCCCAGGCACACGTAGGAAGGCTCTGCGTGGAAACTGGGGACACGCATGTGGTGGAGGGAGGTCATTTGCCTGAAGTTTTACTCTTGATTGCATTTCTTATCCAGATCCTGAAGGCTGGTCAAAAATGGATTAGATATTCCTGCATCTCCCAACCAGATGGCACACTCATCTCTCTCTGTGTCCTGGTACCGACGGAAAGCAGATCCAGCACAGGACCACCAGGGGGCGCTGTGATCACCAAACCACCTTTAAAAGTCTGCGTCGAGGTTCAACCATCTCGATAAAGTTTTGATATGCCTCTAATGTTTTTAATCCTGCATGAGCTTATTAAAAAGAATCCGCTTCAACTATGCCCCAAATGCAATTTCCTGCAAACAATTAGGAACAGACACGCATTCAAAAGGAGGTTTCCAGACGATTACACTTGCAGAAGAGCAATTCAAGGGAAGGAAGGATGGGCCATGTGGTTATGCAAAACGGAGCCTTTACCTCTGTTGGCTACAGAGGCTTGTGATGCTGTTACCTCCATCATATAAATCACGGCTGTGCTCCGTAAGGAAATATTGAATGCACTGGGTCTCTTAGAGAAATGTTTACATATAACTCTTAATGGGGCTAAATTTACTACAGTGTCTTGTGATGAGACTTTTAATTAAATTTGGCTCAGGTAACTGCTTTATAGCTTATATGTTAAAATTACAAACCTCTTCCAGACCCAAGTGCCCCATAATAATAACTATTTTTGGGATATTCTATTACCTCAAAGAAAGAGTCATAGCAATATATAACCAGAATTGCTCTGGGCCGCAATGAAACCAAAGTAGCCCAGAAATCACTGGCCTGAAGTATTGAAAACAGCCTTTTATCATGTTCCAAGAGCCTACTGTTTATTCATTCCTTGAGAGTGAAAAGATTTACATTAAAAATCAGAGTATGAATGCACAGTAATGAATTCCATTTATATTAAAAAAACACTGAAATTAATTCCTGTATTCATGTTTATAGGATTGATGTATTCTTCATTTTCAAGTAAACAGTACAGGTAATATTGACTATATTACCAATGAAATAACTAAGACTTAGTAAACTAGCTAGCAGATATCAACACTAAGGCCAGATTCTATTTTTCAGAATACTATTACAATTTTAAGCCTAAAATTACATAGTATATACTCTTAATTATGTTATTTTCCAAACCACCATACCCAAAATTGCATTTATATTCTTAATGAAGAGTGACTCAATCATCAGAAACATTTTTGGATGAAGTTGAATCTCAATTGAGTACATTAATTATAAATACTGATGCTTCCCTCTTAACTTCCTATTAGGAAGGAGTTCATGCCTTAAATTAAAAACATATGTTTATAAGTTTGATAATGTATACCTTCATATTTGAAAGATATATATGAGAAGAAACCTTTTCCAGGAAAGCACATTGGTGTACGTAATATATCTTTTTCTAGAATGCTAATTATTAGATCCCAAAATCAGTTCATGTTATAAAAGTTATACATTTTTATTACTTCAAATATTTCTTTATTAATTTTTTCTCTTTTCTTATTAAAATGTTAACAAAGTACAAGATTCACCTGCAAAGAGTGAATCTATCACTTGGTTTGCATTTAGAGGAAGACAGAGCCCATTCTAATTCTAGGGGGAAAAAAATCACAAGAAAAATTGTAAGAAAAACATAAAATTGAAATTTCCTGAAAGAAAATAAATTCTAGTTATATAGTCATTCCACCGATCATAGATGATTTTTACAGTTTTTTTCAAAATCAAGACTAGTGGAACGATTTTTAATATTACTCCAATCAAGTGTTAAGGAATTCAAAGTTAAGAATTAAAACTATTTTTTTCAGTAGAAAAGTGACTTCATTGACTCTCATGAGCAACATGGAAGCTGGAATCCTGTGACTCAGATACACCTCAGTGTCCTCCCGATGGAGCAATAATTATCCAGTTCATCATCACACACATTTTTAAATACGTTATTATAAAATAGCATGTGCTATGGTTTGAATGTCCTCACCAAAATTCATGTTGAAATTTAGTTGTCACTGTAACCCTATTAAGAGGTGTGGCCTTCAGAGGTCATTAGGTCATGAGGTGACGCCTTCCGCCACGGGGTCACCCTCGGCAGGTGCTTGGACTTCCCGCCTCCAGAACCGTGAGCCAAATGAGTGTCTGCTCTGTATAAATTACCCACACTGTGCTATTCTGTTCTAGAACATGGAAAAAGACATATATTTGCATTATATACATGCTTTAAGTATTATTTCTTTTAAATCTTGTTCTGCTTCCTTCCCCATAGTAAGAATCTTTCTTAGAGTCTGTAAGTGGCAATAATTTGTGCCATGTTGGTTCAACTCACTCCCAAGATGTTAATATGGTTAAATTAAGACACACGAATTTCAGAGGAGGTGGGTGTCAGAAGAAGAGAAACAGCATTATGGAATAGAATATGCATTTTTTTCCCCTCGACTTCACATCCCATTTTATTTGTGCCAAGTTACAGAGTTGCAGTACAGTGAGTCTACGATAGCTATTTAATAGAAATTACTAAGTTTGAGAGGCTTTCCTCTGTGCATAGGGAAGAAAATCATTAGTTCATGAATATTATCATCTTTCAACTTCCCCAAGAAGGAAACCTCTGGCTTTGACCTTTTATTGTTTTTCAGCTTTGCATATATTAAGGTAGAGCTGAGCTAGCCAGACAGATTCGTTTAGTCTTTGATGGGTCTAGCAGCATGAGGGAATATTATAAAGATTTGAGACATGTGGATTAAGGGTGTTGGGGGTGGGCAGAGTTTTTAAAATGTAAGTTTTGTAGAGAGATTTTAAAACAACAACAATGAAAGAGGAAAGTTAACTGAAAGAAAAAGACATTTTAAGAAGTATTCCTGAGGACTGCGTGTTCTCTTCCTGTTCAATAAGAACTGTAATTAGAAAAGAACTTATTTTAGAACTACTTTTCCCCTACATGCTGTGGTTTTAGACACAACTGGATCATGAAGAACTTTAAAAATATGACTTTTTATGGCTTTAAAAACAACTCACTGAAATAACTTAGAACTCTCGATTGAAACAGAACACATTTTGTAAATGTTGGCACCATTTTCTGCAGCTTTTAATGATTTTCTTTCATATGTGTGACTTTAGATCAGAGTACTCCCTTGGCCTATCTCAAAGATGCTTTGGCATATTGCAAAATGACACACAATCCTCCCGTCCGTCCCTGTATGCAAGGCCCCTTTTCAATACGACTTTGCTTCTCTTCCCATCAAGAGGCAGGGTGAGTCTATTTCTTCCTACCTCGAGTCCTGCCCACCCACAAAACTTGCTTTGGCAAATGGCACCTTGGCAAATGTAACATTAATACAAGCATAAGTTTGAAGTTTGTCACCTCTTGCTGCTAGGAACATTCCACCCTGAGCACGCTACTACAGGGACAGAAACCAGGTGCATGTGTGTGTGTGGGGGTGGGAGGGGGCAGGTCCTGACTTCCCAACCAGCCCAGCTGAGGCCCCCAGACCTAAGGGAGGTCACACTGGACCATCCAGTGCCTCACCCATGTCAGAACACGGACAAGCCATGACGTCACGAACAAATTAATAATTGTCATTTAAGCTACTAATTATCGAGGGTTAATTTGTTACACGGCGAAAGCTGACCGATGCACTCACTTTCTTTTGATCTTTATCACCTACGGCCGAACACAAAATTACAAAGGACTAGCAAAGTAAGCAAATGAACCGACACAAAGTCCTAGCCACAGCTTTGCATTTTCTTCTTTAGCCCAGGCACTTTAATCGCCGGATAATGGATATACTACTGCTATCTTTGCCACGAGAAGACGTGCCTCTATTCTCAAATCACCGAAACCAAAACAGAGCGAGTACCTAATGGTCTTTCCCGGGTCTGCCTCTACAATCCACGTGCAGTGGAGGTTGTTGTCATAAGGAGCTGGGTAGCCAGGGGATAGTATGCGTCCTGACGTGGCAGCGCGGATCCGCCCGCCGCATTCCGCTGCAAGAGACACAGAGAGACGGGCATGTCAACTCCGGGGTCACAGGTTGCTACTGTCAGAAACCAAAGCCATCATGTCTGCATTATACCCAGAGAGAAAGATCATAGTTATCTATCTCTCTACCACTTCTCACCTGTACTTCTCTCCAGTCATGATCTTCAGGGAAAATATTCATGCTCCATGTAAAGTTGTGTATAAAATGAAATGTTCGTGTGATAATTCTAATACCGTGTTTCCCCGAAAAGAAGACCTACCCATAAAATAAGCCCTAGCAGGATTTCTAAGCATTTGCACAATAGAAGCCCTACCCCGAAAATAAGACCTAGTGATGGGCGTGGCTACGCAGCGTGTCTGCACAACCCATGCATTTCGTCTCGGAGCGGTCAAGAAGACGAGCAGCCCTTCTCATCTGCCCCATGAGAGCTCTGTTGCTCGACAGGAGCGATTGGGGCCGATGGTTCTAAAGGAAATAGAGTTGCAAGAAATTCAGGATAGGATACGGGGTTTGGAGAGTGATGATGATGTTCCAGAAGAAGACGACTTCACTCTATTTGAATACATGTAGATTGTTGTACCATACTTAAAAAAAAAATGACACATCCCCTGAAAATAAGCCCTAGGGTGTCTTCTTGAGGAAAAATAAATATAAGACCCTGTCTTACTTTCGGGGAAACATGGTCTTTCTGTTCTGCTTCTTTATTTTCTCTTTTGTCTTCCTAGCTTTTTATTAGCTTTCACAATCTTAGTAATTAAAAAGTTCCTTTTTTATCCACATTTTAAAAAAATTCTGTGAAGAGACAAACTTTCTACCATAGCCATAGTTATTCCCCTCCACACACTCCTTCCTTTAACAGCCAAGAAGTGTGGTTCATTGCACTTCCTTACCTCCCATTCATTTTGCCATTCTTTTTTGCAGTTTACTGCAGTTGGATTTCCTTTCCACCAACTCACTGAAAAGATTTTTATAACTGTTCAATTTATGAACTAATTGCTAAGTTTATGAACACTTTCTGATCTTTATCTTACTTAATGTCTTTGTA
>CAUYPO010019375.1:0-14184 GCA_963574435.1 Cheirogaleus major | reverse complement strand
GCCATATGATGTTATCATATATCCACATAATATTCCTATTGATATTAGTTTGATGAATGTTTCTAAAGGCCGTGGTACCCATCTGGGGGTGCATATTACTAAGATAAGGGTGGCCCCAGCTATGACATATAGACAACTACTTTCAAAATCACATCAAATCAGGTTGGGCCTTCCCTGGCTGCCTCTTGATGGGCCTAAAACATCCACTCAGTTCCTATGGACTGGACTGACTCATTATTACAGCTCAGTTGAATAGTAGCAAAATTCTAAGGTTGAAGGATTTCTTTGCTCAAAATCAAAGGACCAGAATAAATCCATCCCCTATTCAAGAAAGTCCGTTTTTAAAGCAGACAAAGCAAATCTACTGCATGTCCCATCCTTTGTTTCAGGGAGAGTCCCCAACATCCTCGCAATGCATCCTCCTTTACTGAAGCCAGCTTAAATCACATTCTGCTTTCTACAACCAAATAACTCCCAAGGCAATAAAGAATTAGAGATGGAATAATGGTCAACAGACTGGGCTACCTTGGAGGAGGCTAGGAGAAAGTTACTATTGAGAAGATTGATGGGTGTCTGGATATATTAGTTAGAGACCACTCAAGAAAGAGAACCCATGTCAGATAATTCCATAAGATGAAAAAGGGCAACTGTGGAATCAGGAAGGCAACCCAGGCAACAGCAGGGAGATATTATCACCTGTGGGTCTGGAGAACCCAAGGGAGAAGATAGGATTAATAGAACACAAGAGCCAGGGCCACCCATTAGGGCATGGGGTCCTACAGTGAGGTGCTGCCTAACAAAGCTAGAATTACAGGAGATACAACTATAGTCGGAAATCCATCCAAAATAGGAGGGTTGGGGATAAAAGAAATTCCCTGGCTCCTACGCTCCCCTTCTGTCTCTTGCCTCTGTGTCCTGTTGGCCAAACCTAACTGGAAGCTCTTTGGCAAAGGAGCTGAGGAAATGCGGTGATAGGAGTCAGCACCACGCTGTTCAGGGCAGAGTGTGGGAAGGATGGGCAATGGATTAGAGAGCAAATAGGATGACCAACAATCCATCAGTCACCAATACTGGTTGCTAGAGCTGCATCAGCAAGCCTGGTAGGCCAAGACTACTCAGATATGGCCTGCTTTGGTAAGGGTTGATTCAGGATCAATGCAGGCCTAGACCCGAAGCAGAGAATATCAGCAACTCACGTGAACTCAGTAGTACTAAGTGAAAGGCATGATTTGACTTTGACTGGATTTATATGCAGATGTAAAGTAGTCAGAATCCAAATGAAAGTATTTTTCCGTAGGAGGAGCAACAAAACGTAGTTCCTATCTTCAATTAACCCTCTGTCTATGGGCAATGATGTAAGTGGTACAATACTTCAGAGTGATGAGGAAGAAATAAAAAGAATTAACACTTATTGGGCTCCTCCTATGTTCCCCAACCCAGACTGAATTCTTTATAAACACTGCTTCACGTAACCATATAAAACCTTGTGTTAGTAGACAGTTCTCCAAGGGTCTCTATGATTGTGCACATTTAATAAGCAGAGTCACTCTCCACTTGCACAGCCTCAAAAGACAGAAATGTGTCTTACTGAAGAAGAGTTTTTTTTAGGTTGATTTTGTTGTTGCTGCTTTTTTTCACTGTCCAGTATAACGAAGTCAGTATCTTTATTTTGGGACAAAGGTCAGGCAGGTTTTCTTGCACTCCATTATAAAAGACCTGGATTCTTTGAGCTTGGAATTCCTGAGCTGTGTGGCAAAGCCACTTAGTACACAGCATTCGCCTGAGCTGCTCAGAGCAGACTTTGGTGGCAAGTGGACTAACACAAACATGAAGCTCAGGCTGCTTGAATGCCATAGGTCCTCAGTCTCTGACCCAAGAATCTTTTGTCTTCTGCCAGCACCCATGAAACTGCAACGGGCTAACTTTTTAGATTGCATGTAGGATAAAATCTCAGACCCTTCACATTTCTTGACCCTAGAGACACAGGACTAGGGTAAGGTGGTAAGAGAGCCACCGTGGGCACAAAATATAAGGAGGCATTCACTTTCAGAATCCTGCAAGGGACTTCTCTTTAGACTCCTCTCTTCTCCCACTCTAGTCCTAGCCTTGCTTGACACCTTGGGTACTAAGTATTATTTCACTCATTTTATAAATTAATTTTATAGATAAAGTTTTTAACCCAAGATCTGTCTCCATCCAAATCACATTTTACAATGTGTCTATATATTCATGCATGAGATATTTGCAGGTACGGAGGATCTGCAGTGGCTATGGCACCAGAGATTCTTAAAGAAAAACAGAATTGTCTGATAGAAAAAAATAAACCAAGCTCTTGAACTGTTTAGTAGTAACTGGACGGCATCATCTCTGATACCATCTTGACTCCGGAGTTCAGGATGCACAGTTCGCCTTGCTCCATAAGCCAACCACAGTGTACTGGGCTCCACTGCACGGCAACACTAACACATTACCTGGCCTTCACACAGAAGACAGCTGTACTCCCTCTGGAGTTTGCTACGTTCAAGAGATATCCACACTATAGAAAATTGGTTGCTATGAAAGAATAACTCAGTCTGAACTAAAATGCTTTGCAGACCATGAGGGAAAGTGGCAGAGCTGTAAACACTAATGGACCTTGTAAACAGTGGTCTCAGACATTATATCCAACCACTGTGGCAGAAGAATCACATTTTTTTTAATATTTAGTGTCAGATGCAAGAACAGGAAAAAAATATCACTGGCAGCTTCATTGAAAGCTACTGATAAATTTTATGGAATATAAGAGGAAAGGGGATGTCAGGGAGACTTAAAATGCTACTTTCATTCAGATCACTTAAAGTTAAAAAAAAAGTGCTTCACTCCTTATTAGAAAGGTTAACCTGGGAATGTTTAAATGAAAAATCTGAATTCCATTAATAGACATTAACATTAGAATCTGAAGTTGTTCCTTTTGATAACATGGAAGGATGGGAGTAATGAGGACAGACAAGGTCAAATTTAAACATCAAAGTGAATGTTACAGCTAGAAAAATTAAAAGATATAAGACATTAAGTCATGTCTAGAGCTTCTAAATTCTCAGCCTTTGAATGATAAAAATTATCTTATATTTAATGGGCAAGATCCATATACAATGAATTCAATCATTCACATATAAATATAAATATATAAACATAAATAATTATATATGTGTGTGTATATAGACATGCACACATGTAGCACTACCTAACTAGAATAAGTCCTATTAAGGCAGTATTCTGTAAAGAAAGCTACTCCTTTGCCTGTCTTGGGACCTTTACTGAGATCACAAGTTAAATCTTTTCAGTCATATTGTATGTATAGAAATCCAAAGGTATCTATAAAATTACCTAGAGGGCTTTTTTTAACTTATAGTTTTATGAAACTATAAAAGATTTAATGGAGAATGATTTAACTGACATGATAAAAGACTTATATGTGGCTTTACTAATCAGTTAACTTATGCACTGACACTGAATTATTTAATTCCATTACTTAACCTTCAAGTTACTTACCATTTCTTAGCTTCAGTTTTCTCCTAAGAGACATAATAGAAAAAAATACCTTAACATTATTACGGATTAAATGAAATAATACAAATAAAGTGCTTGGCATGCACCTAGTTTTAAAAAATGTTAGCTATTTTTTTAATCATACATATCGTAGAACATATACTTTCTCTTCACTGAGGATTGATGAAAACCGTTAGCCGTGTATGATGCTAAGAATCTGAGCTACAGTTCTTCTCTTCTGATCTGGGGGTTCTCCTTACCATCCTCTGAGTCCCCCACAGTGTTCGTATTCCACTCTTCATGGGGGTCAGATGCCTCCCAGCATCAGGGCTGAGAGTTCTCAGATGTTATCTGTAATATCTGAAAAGTTCACATTTCAATATCCGAGTCTTTGTCTACCGTGGTAAATGATCTTCAAACTCTCCTCCAAAGTGCTCTTCTGAATGCCTGCCAAGGATTACTCACGTCCCAGAAAATGTCTTCTCTCTCGATGTGTGCATCCTGCAGCTTCCTGTTCCTCTGGGAGGGCTCTGAGCCTGACACTTCTCCCTGCTGCCAGATCTGTGCCCTGTGCTCTACTCTGCTGCAGGGACGGAGGAAACCTGATTCCATCACATTTCTGGTTGGAAGAGTCACCTCTGAGCTTGGTCATGGCCAAAAGGAATCCCCCATTGTGTGGCAAGTAAGCCGTGGTGCCACCTGCTTAGCTCCATGGAACATTAACCAACCTGGTGACAGCAGCCAAGAGACCTCACTTTTTATGAATTTCATTCCTGACATTTTGTGAACTGCAAAATAGAAACACACTCCACAAAGGTTATTATTACAGACACAGTGGCATCCCCTTCCCACCTTTCCCACCCCCACCCCAAGCAGCAAACTTTATATAGTGCTTTCTACATGCCAGCTATTGCTCTAAACACTCTACCTATAACAATTCACGTAGTCCTCAACAGCAAGGCTATGAGACAGAAACTAGAATTGTCACCATTTTACAGGTGAGGAATTTTAGGCACAGAGGGTTAAATTGACTGCCCATGGACATGGCTAATATTAATAAGCGGCTGTGCAGGGATCTAGTGCTCTACTCTCTTTCAAATGGTATAATAAACCCATATTTATATGACAATTACAAATAATATTTAATATTGCCCATTCTCTAACTTCAAAATTATAGTCATTGACATATACAAATTTATATCCACAAGAAAAGAAAAACTAAAAATTGTAAAAGAAACATTTTGGACACAGGAAAAAACTAACTGGAAATAAAGTCACTTGTCTTCTAGCAGCTTTCCTAAAGCCAGAATAAATACAAGATGCAAAAGATTACAAAACCAGACCTGCAGTGCATTTTATGCTTTTTCTTTGCAGAAGTAGAAAATGCAGAATAAATAACTATTTCATGAAACGCTCTTAGGAGAATTATGAGCACCTTTAGAAATAGCTGCAACATAAGTCAGCTCTGAATGTCTTGATTAATACTGCCATCTAATGCCCAATGGAGAAATCCAAATTTAGTTTAGACTGAGTATGTCCTAGCGCTGTCCTCCAACATTACTAACAGAAATGGCAGCGCAAATTGTGTTATCAACTAGGACTCCATGACTGCATCAATCATTTTGAAGTAAATTTTAGAAAGTAACAAGGCCGGGGCTGTGGCTCATGCCTGTAATCCTAGCACTTTGAGAGGCTAAGGTGAGAGGATTGCTTGAGGCCAGGAGTTCAAGACCAGCCTGGGCAACATAATGAGACACTCTCTCTATAAAAAACAGAAAAATTAGGTAGGCATGGTGGTGGGCACCTGTAGTCCCAGCTACTCGGGAGGCTAAGGCTGGAGGATCACTTGAGCCCAGGAATTTGAGGTTGCAGTGAGCTATGATGATGCCACTGATTCCATTATAACCTACCTCAGTGTATAAGACAAACATCACAAAATACTGACAGAGAAACCCTGTTGATAGAACCAATATTTATTCTGGTTTATATTTAAATCTCTTTAGGTTTTAAGATTTTTCCCTCTCTTGCTTCTTCTTGAAAAGTGTATTGATAAAACTCATCTTCCCTCAGCCTTGAGAAATATACTAAAACAAAATGCAGAAGTTAAATAAAGCCAAAAGAGTGAAGATAAGACCAAGTACTCAATGTAGAAAGAAAGTGAGAGTCTGTTTTCACATTTACGTATGTATATTAATGTAAATGTAAATTTTTCAGTTTTTAACTCTCCTGGGTTATTTTCCAATACTTGATTGAAAATGATTTCCTAGTAATGAGCAGACTAGATGATCCTTGGATTCTTTTAGCTAGGATATAAAAGATATAAAAGGAAAAATTATTCAGTATAATTTATATATTGGTAAATTAAAGAACCTTGACTCTTCCTGAAAAGTTCCCATAGCTTTTACATGCTTATTTAATCTTTACTTCAATTTAAAATATTCTATTTATTATTGTATTTTTATAATCTAAGTGTTGGCTAATAGTATTCTTTTAATGTGACTTCTAAAAATTATATCCTCATTCTTGTCAACATGATTTAGCAATTCTTACATAAGAATTGCTTAAGAATGTATGCATAAGAATGTATGTATGGCCACATACATTTCAGACCTAGAAGAATTCAATTCATGGCCTAAAGTTCATTTGATCTTTCAACATCCCCGAAGTAAGAATGCTTCAATTAGTATAACCAAACCACAAATAGATCATTGGTTAATCAGTTTCACAAGGACAGTTCTCAAACCACTAGTGGGCCTGAGACATGGCTCCACCCAGAACCCATGAGACAACTTGAGCAGTACCCAGGGCAAAATTTCAGGGCAGAATAGAGGATCCCTACATAGGAGGTGAGCTCGCCATGGTTTAACCACCTAGTATCCTCTCTTCCCATTTGACCTTGGATTTGACCTCCTTGTTGTCCTTATAAGGCTGATAAAAACATGTATGGTCACCATTTGCGAAAGGCAGAAAATTATCCAGGGCTAGACCTGTCCCTAGATAGTGACCAATGCCATCTCATCATTCATGCGTATGTCTAGACAAAATAGGAAAAGAGGGTAGTTATGAAATTTTAAACCAATTTTTTAAAAAAGGTCAATTTATT
Source organism: Cheirogaleus major (assembly GCA_963574435.1). Classification (NCBI taxonomy): domain Eukaryota; kingdom Metazoa; phylum Chordata; class Mammalia; order Primates; family Cheirogaleidae; genus Cheirogaleus; species Cheirogaleus major. The sequence continues at coordinate 7,553 of CAUYPO010019375.1, read as the reverse complement.
GCTAAAATGATTCTGAAAACTGATAAAATACTATCAAATTTGTAACTAAGTGACTATTTTCAGAACAGCAAGTAGTTTGAATCCATTCAACTTCTACTGTTCAAATCAGTTTGTGGTTGGCACAGCTGAAATTATTTGCTAGGGTATTTGAAATTGGGCACAGAGAAAAAGACATTAATTTGCTTGACGTGACATTAATTAATATAATGTTGCTGGGAGCAATTTAGCTTGCTAGATGCAAAACCAAATTCTTTGAAATTTAACCTTCTGGTGTGAAGTACTTCTAAGCAATTTTCAGCAACTCCATGTGGAATTCTTAAAATGCAGAACTAACATTATTATAATAATGGCTATGAACCAAGAACGGGAAAGAGGCAGACATTCTTCCTGACAGAGATAAATAATGGGCAAAGTAAATTATTAGCTGGGCACTTGTTATACATGAACTAAACCATCTCACTTATATTTATACACAAAGCATAATGTACTGGAATCCATTCAAATGAGCACAATAGTAGTTACCAGGGAAAAATGATTTTGATTGTATCATTAAATTTAAAGCATTCACTTTAGGCACTGAACACAGCCCTCAAGTGGGCCTTTTATCACAGGCTTAATGTGAAGAGTGCAAGAAAAAACTTGCAAGCTAATGTTTTTAGTATCTAAAGCTCTCTTCACTTTTTGGTTAGAATATTGAAAATACACACGCAGGAAAAAAATCAGCATTACATTCCCTAATACAGCTTCAAAAATAATATGGAAATATAAAAAAGAATAAAAGGGGAGGGGGACCACGTACTGATTTTTCTGCCTATTCAGGTTAGTGAATTTCATTGGCCATCAAAAGCCCTGTCAGTCTCTAGATTCCATTAAAGACAGAAACTATACATAACTTGAAAAGTTCTGCTGCTCTGAATCCTTCACCACAAATTGAAATATACATGGGGGTTTTACATTGAGTAATGGTTGACCGTGTTTGGAGAAAATTCTCCCTTATTTTGTTATCCTGATTTTCTGTCCTAAAAAACAGAAATACCCATCCAATAGTTAAAGTTGACCATTTCGTGATTTTTCATCTTTGTAGTAGTTGTTGCTGTTGTTATTGGTATTACATATCCCTTTGAGAATCTGATGCTTTCCCCAGAAAATTCCACATACTTTCCCTGCAGTTCTACATGTTTCAGAAGATGCACAGAGATTTTATTCAGTTTAATAATGTGATAACATATAATATGATGATTAAGAGCAATTCTGGAACCAGGTTTGGGTGGTTCAGATCCATTGTTCATGGCTCCACATAGATTATGAAATGAATGATGCCCTCGTCCCAGTAGGATTCAAATCCATCACTACCATTCATAAACTCCATGACCTTGGTCAAGTTCTTAGCCTCAGTTTCTTCATCTGAAACCCTATAACATCGCTTTGAGTATTATTAAGAGTAATGCCTATAAAACATTTTTAAACAAAAGAGGCCTGACACATTTTAAATATAAACTGTTATCATATGTCCAAGTTGGAGCATCTCACAGAATGAAATCTCACAGAACGACACTCCAAGCTACTTTTCTAATCTTTCATTTCCAACCTCTTGGATCTTTCTTCTGCCTAGTTGTACCATGCACATATCATTCCCTATTCCCTCGCCCTGGAATGTCCTCTTCCCCTCAACCCTTGTCATATGAATAAGCTCCTACTCAGCATTTCCTTCCCAAGTCAAATATCATCTCCACTAGGATGGCTTCCTCAGTTCCTCTGGATAGAGTTTGCTGTTCCTTTTCTACATTTATAGCATGCATTATCTCTATTATTTAGCACATCACCTTATACTGAAATTTCATTTTATTTTTTATTTTATTTATTTGTATTTTAGAGACAGAGTCTTACTCTGTCATCCAAGCTGGAGCGCAGTGGTACAATCATAGCTCTCTGTAACCTCAAACTCCTGGGCTCAAGCAATCCTCCCACTTCAGTCTCCCAAGTAGCTAGGTCTACAGGTGCAAGCCACTATGCTTGGCTAATCCTTTTTAGAGTCTTTTTGTAGAGGTGAGGGCTTGGTCTTGCTACGTTACCCAGGCTGGTCTCAAACTCCTGGGTTCAAGTGATCCTCCTGCCTTGGCCTCCCAAAGCACTAGGATTACAGGCATGAGCCACTGAGCAGGGCCTGAAATTTTAAATCCACTTTTTTATACTCTTAGATTGTGACTTATTTATATTTCCATTGCCAAGTCTGAGCACATGACTGAAAAAAAGCCAAATGTTTACTAATAGATGGATCAATGGATGGATAGAAAGACAAATGGATGGAAGGAAAGAAGAAAGGGAAAGATGGATTAAAGGAGAGAGAAAGGAAAGTTGGAAAGTTGGTTGTATACGCAGTCTCCTTAAAAACTGAATAAAAATGAACCCATTATCTTCCTCTACACCTGAATCTCCCCTGGAGTTCTCTATCTTTCTCTCTCTCTGTATGTCTTTCTGTCTCTCTCTCTATCTCTGTGATAAACATGGAAGCACAGGTATCTCTTTGATATACTTCTTTCTTTTCCTTTGGACAAATACTCAGTAGTGGGATTACTGGATCATACAGTGCAATATCCCAGCATTATTATTGAGCAAGCAGCAAACATTGCAGCAAATAACAAACAGCCAGTCTTCTTCCCTCCTCTTCACTCTGGGGAGAACACACTTACAAGGAAGTTGGCTGTGATCTCCTTGACCTACTAATTGTCTGACGGCTAGCTACAGGAATGGCTCATCAGGCTTACCACAGATAAGACTTGTGGTGTGTGGGACTATTCAGAGCTCATGGTGGACCATCTCTGTTAATAATATTGAGTGGCAAACTTCATAGCAAACAACTATACATTCATAAACTTGTATTTTATTAATCATAAGTTACACATTGTTTAAAGTAATTATATAGGTAATTTGCGAAACATGTAGTTGCACATGTTATACCTCCAGGGAGAACACACAAGAAAGTGTGTTGCAGCTTCCACTCTTGCACTGTGAACCCTTCCACCTTGCAAGCAAGCCTGAGCCATCTTTATAGATCAGGGGTCAGGTCAGCAAACTTTTTCTGTAAAGAGTCAGATCGTAAATATTTTAAGCTCTGGGGGCCATACAGTCTCCATCAGAACTATTCAACTCTGCATTGTAGGGATAAAGCAGATATAGATGATATATACGTGAACGTACTCCAATAAAACATTATTTACAAAAACAAGCAGCAAACTGGATTTGGCCCATGGGCCATAGTTTGCACATTCCTCTGATAGATGAGAGGAAATTATGTAGCCATCTGGACTGTCCCAGCCATCCCAGCGGAGGCCACAGACACAGAGCAAGCCCAGCTTAGCACAGCAGAAACTTCCTGAGACCTACAGAGGTGTCCAGCTGAACCCCATCAAATGGCCAGCCTGAAGGAATATGAAATGAAATAAATCACTGTAGTTTTAAGCTTCTTAAGTGGTTTGTTATAGCACAAAAGTTAAACCATACACACATCCCAATACTCTTCGCCAGTCTGAGGTACCCATTCTCCAGTGGCTGTAAGGTTGCTGAGGGCCCAAAGTTGCCTCTGATCCAAAGAATTACCTTACTTGGAGATTGCACTCTGCCCCCGGGGGCAGTCCACAGTAAATGACTGACAGGGAGACACAACAGCTCACACCCCTGCCTCAAAGGGGGATCAACTGTGTGATAGGAGCTCCTGTCTGAAATCTTGCTTAGCTTACTGAGCTTTCTTCCCTGCCCTGTCTAGCTCCTCTCACTTCCTTTCTCCTACATGTATCTTGCAATTTTTACAAAAATTACCATGGCAAGTTCTTTTAGGAATAACTTTTAGGAAACCTAAGATAGCTTCTAAGATTTCTTTGTTTTTCATCATAATCAGGACACAACTTGAGCTAGAAGACTGAAATGCAAACGTGTAGGGCAACGTAATAAGCCAAAAAGACTAAATTGAACCCACCTTAAGAAGTGGCAAGAGCCGAGCGCGATGGCTCACGCCTGTAAATCCTAGCTCTCTGGGAGGCTGAAGCGGGCGGATTGCTCGAGGTCAGGAGTTCGAAACCAGCCTGAGCAAGAGTGAGACCCCGTCTCTACTAAAAATAGAAAGAAATTATCTGGACAACTAAAAATATATATAGAAAAATTAGCCGGGCATGGTGGCACATGCCTGTAGTCCCAGCTACTTGGGAGGCTGAGGCAGAAGGATTGCTCAAGCCCAGGAGTTTGAGGTTGCTGTGAGCTAGGCTGACACCACGGCACTCTAGCCCGGGCAACAGAGTGAGACTCTGTCTCAAAAAAAAAAAAAAAAAAAAAGAAGTGGCAAGAGGAAGAGTGTGATCTTCTAGCCCCCAAATGCCTTATCTGAATCTGGAAGTACTAGTAAGGAAAGGGGACTTGAAAGTAGATTTTTCTCAGAATAAAATTAAAGCCCTGGTAATTTTTATTCATTTAATATCATTTTCTTAAAATTGGTAAAATCAACTAAATTTATGACATACTTTTAGAATGTTGCTGAAAAAAACCTATTCTGTTGGACATTGTCCTAGCATCATGCTATTAGATAATATTAGTCCTTAATGCTGTCTTCCTTATGTCCTTTGTTTCTTCATTCAGTGAGAGAAAACACAAATTGATCTACCATGTCATGCAAAAATTGAAATTACTAATGAATTCATGTACATAAATTACATCAAAATCACCAGATGGACAGTGATTATAAATACAATATACCTATCATCATTATTATTCAAACAGCATTCTGAATATTTTGAATCCAAAAAAAAAAAGGTAGGAAAGAAATATTGCCATCAGCAGGTTCCCTGCAAACTGGGAATTGGGTAGCTGGCAAAAGGAGAGATCTGAAGAAAATCTAAAGAAAAAGTAATGACAACAGCAGGGTTTCCCTTTCAAGGGAAGAGAAGTAAGGAATTGTCAGAGAGGAAATGCTAATAACTAGCCGAGTGAAGTATGTGGAAAGAATCTCTAAGAGATGTGAGATAGAAACAGAAAGACAGAAAGCCTAAACCTAGAGGCTAGAAAAGGAAAATGTGAGCAAAAGCAAGCACATTTATGGGAACACATGAAGACGCTTCCTCCGTGTTATCATGTCTTCTAGAGATTGAAACACTCAGAAAAAAGAATATGGTCAAAAATAAAATCGGGGGTACCCTTATAGACATACACTGGAATTTATACATTCTTAAGCATTTCTTAGTTTAAGAAAAATAAATATTTAGACTAGTATTTAAGTTTTTAATATCCATCATTTCAATTACTTGCTATTTTTTCTTAATGGTAATAACTACCCAAACTAAAATGGTTCTATAATACTTGCTTCCTTAGTAGAAAAAAGAAAGGAAAGAGAAAAAGAACATCTCAAAATACAGACTTCTTTTGAAACCCTGAGGACTTCATCCAAATTTTCTATATCTCAATTTCTTCGTCTATAAATGAGAAGATCAGACTACGTTTTAAAATTCAATAATTCTTTGGAAAAAATCTGAGATTTTATTGCATAAATACTAACTAGAGGAAACATTCTAAATGGCATTTTAAAGTCAAATCGCTGTTTGTAACCTTAGAATATGACTTAGAAAAGCAATACTTTCTGCATTGCCTCAAATCATAAACCAAAAACGCTCAAAAAAAGCTAATTTGGTACAGCTGAGAAGCGCTCTAAGGATGTATGTTAATCTAATGACTGTTTAGTATAGGAAATTATAGCTTAAATAATTTATATGAATTTGGATATTCATTAAGGTTCCACAGCATTTCAGAATGATTTATTTTAAGTTCAGGAACTAAAAATAGTGGCATTTGCCTTCACAGAAACCATAAGTAAATGGCAAAGCATAATTAATGTACACATTACTTCATTTTAGGATTTATGCAAACTAAGTATTACGGAGACTATAAGACATTTTGAGTTTCATGTGTATGGCTATCTGCAGGGAAGAAAAAATTTACAAGATTGAAAACAGAGTCAACTAGACACCTTTAACAATTACCAGGAAGGTTTAAGGAAAATACCTTTAAAATACCTTTTCATGGATAGACTCAACTTTGTGATAATCAAGGTGTTCTTCAAGGTAGAAGAAAGAATAAGCACAAAGATGGCAAGAGACGATTTGGAAGCAATGTCCCAGAGCATGGGGAAGCCATGCGAGTCTTGAACTCACATGGAAGGGGATTCCCTTGAAAATGTGAGAAAAAATTGTTCCTCAGAGACAGGAGGGAAAGGAGAAGAGGAAGCTAATGTAATTAGCTGCTAGTTGCCAAGACATTCACTTTTTCATGGGCTCCCATTCTGATCTTCTTGTCGGCTTCTAAACCACTCCTGCTCGGCCACCAGTATGTGGAAGTGCTTCCTGAACTCACGTTGTTCAAATCCCTCTCCCTCGGCCCCAAGCCGCGTTTCCATTTTGTTAACCATCCTCTGGGTGCTGGCACTCTATGGATCTGATTGGGTTCCGGGATTGACTTCTGACTCGAATTCCCGAAATTACCATGGATATTTCCATCTGAAATGTCCCCTATTTTTCACTGTCCTGATAATACCCACCCCACTTCTGTGGCTGCAACTATCTAGCCATTACAAAATGTTTGAATTGGCTCATCAGGATATTTGATAAATGCCACAGTCCGTATTATTGTGATATAAAATACACATGTATTATGCCTTTAGTCTTCAATGTGAAGTGTCTGTACTTAAATTGTCTATTACTCAGGTATCAATATATTATATATAATTTTAAAAATAATGTGTAATTCTATATTGTATGAATATAGACAATTATATGTGCATAATTATACTAATAAGTGTTACAGATATGAAATAAATCAGCATGTTAATAACGAAACTATTTTTTTTTTTAAATAACCGAAGAGTTTTTATTGTGAGAAAATACACATAAAAGTTACCATTTTAACCACTTTAAGGTGTACAGTATTGTGGCATTATGTGCGTTCACATTGTTCTGCAACCTCCACCATCCATCCCCAGAACTTTTTCATCTTCCCAAACTGAAACTCTGTACCCCTTGAACAATAACTCCTTATTCTCCCTCCTCTCAGCTCCTGGCAACCACCGTTCTCCCTTCTGTCCCTAGGAATTTGACTACTCTAGGTATCTCATATAAGTTGGTCCTACAATATTTGTCCTTTTGTTACTAGCTTATGACACTTAGCATAAAGTCTTCAAGGTTCATCTGTACGTCAGCATTTCCTTCCTTTTTAAGGCCGAATATTTCATTTTGCATGTGTATGTTTGTGTTAATAAACTATATATACACATACATATGTATGTGTGTGTGTATATGTATGTATGTCAGGTCACAGTCTGAAATGTTGGTTCTTGGTGTGCTCATGGCCAAAGAATGACCAGATGCACTAAAGTAAGGCAGGCACAAAAATGAGGTTTATTGAGGAGCGAGAGACAGGATTATAGAGCAAGATACAGGTTTACAGAGTGAGATACATATGCCAAAGATGACAACTGGACCCATTGTCTCAGAAAAAAAGATAGCAAAAAAGGGAGATTG
>CAUYPO010019371.1:0-63319 GCA_963574435.1 Cheirogaleus major | reverse complement strand
CCCCCCCCCCCCCCCCCCCCCCCCCCCCCCCCCCCCCCCCCCCCCCCCCCCCGCGACAGGCCACGGAATCGTCCAGAAAATGCATATGACTACCCATAGTAGGCTGAAAAGTGGCCCCCAAAGATGTTCAGGTCTTTATCCCAGGAACCTGTAAATGTTACCTTTTTTGGGAAAAGGGTCTTTGTAGATGTGATGAAATTAAGGATTTTGAGATGAGGAGATGATCCTGGGTTATCTGGGCAGGCCCTAAGGCAATCATGAATATCCTTAGAAGAGAAAAGCAGGGGGCGTTTTGATACACATAGAGGAGAAGCTATCATTTAAGATATTATCACAGATTATTAATAGAGCAGAGAGAGGTTTGAAGATGCTGGCCTTGAAAATTGGAGTTGAGTGGCCACAAACCAAGGCACACCTCAGCCACCGAGGCTGGAGGAGGCAAGGGATGGATTCTTCCCCAGGATCTCCAGAGGGAGCCCCACTCTGCCAACACCTTGATTTTGACCCGGTGATATTGATATTGAACCTCTGGCCTTCGGCACTGTGGTGAGAATGAGTTCGTGCTGTCCTGAGACACCAAGTGTGCAGTTCTCTGTCACAATAGCAGCAGGAAATGAGTACACTCCCTGTCCGTGGTCCTTCTCTCGGATGGCTGTCCCCTCTCAGCACCCATTTCTCTCCCATTCTCAAAACCCCAAAATGTGTGGTGAGGTCACTAGATCTAAAGTCAGAAGTCCTGGCCTCCTATGCCCACACTTTATGTCACAGCTGTATTCACTCCGCCAGGGGCCCAGGTTCCCTAAACTGTGCTTGGCCTGAGGACAGGTACATCAGAGCCACCGTCTTTGCCCTCAGGGAGTCCACAGCTGAGTGGGTGAGACAAGCAGCACAGAATCCTGCCATTGGGCGACGTTTGCTGAGAGAGGCAAAGGCAGGGCTCTAGGGGGCCCTTTGCGTGCTCAGAAGCCCTTTGCTGAGGCTCAGGGGAGGGCGGGGGGCATGGCAGGGAGGGCTTGCCAGAGGAGCTGATGAGATTACGCAAGCCGCCGAGTGATACTCACACTAATAGCTAACGAAGTTAAGGTTATCTGCCAGCGCCGCATGGGGGACGGCCAGCGCCAGGGGAGCAGAGTTCAGACAGAGCACGATGTACGTGTGCCACCCAGCGTCAGGTAGCGCCGCAGCCTTCCCAGACAGTGCCAACGCTCTACACAGGGAGGAAGTTCATTGAATTCTTGCAGTAACAAGCAAGGTGCGCTTTTTACCGTGATGATTTTCTCAACAAATAAACAGAGGTCCAGTATGACAGAATGAATGTCTTGCCCGAGCTCCTACAGTCAGTAAGAAGTAAAAGATGCTGAGAAAATGAAACCCATCTTCATCCGCAGCCCCTGCTCTTACCATTCCTACAGCAGATATTATTCTTCTCAGACACAGAATAACTGCATAACTCAGTAGTACAACAACAAAACATGGTTTATTTCTTCATGATGAAATATAAAGTAACTCCAAATTCCTACTTCTGCTAATGCAAAAATAAAAATATAAAGGAAGCGTAACCTTGACACTCAGTCGCATCTGGATTCAACTCAGTAACTTTTAGATTCCATCACTTGCTTTTGTATGAAGATCCAGCCAACTCAGAATCTGCCCCTCTTCTATTTCTCCTAGGGGACACCTGAGTTTACAGTTACCTTATTTAGTACAGTAGCTTCTGCTAGAGGTTTGCAGCATCTAGACTGGGGAGCTTCTTTGATTCTCAGTGGCCCTGCCCTGGCACTTGTCTTGGGTACCAGCTCTGCACTCTGCGTCTTCAGAGATGACTGAGGTTGTCAGTCTACAATCAGGGGTCCTCAAACTACGGCCCGCAGGCCACATGTGGCCCATCGAGGACATTTATCTGGCCGGCCGGGTGTTTTTGCCCCTGCTGCCTGTCCTGCTTAGCAGTCGACTCGTCCCGGGCCCACAGTGCGCATGTGTGGAATGTGCACCACACTCTCCAACGGCCCTCTAACAGTCTGAGGGACAGTGAACTGCCCCCTGTTTAAAAAGTCCCCCTTAGTTTGCCTGCTAAGGTGCTCCAGCCTTTGGGCTGTCTCTCAGCTAATCCCACACCTGTCAGGTCTCTTGGACCACTGCAAAGTCAAGGGCAGCCCTCTCTCTGCACCAATATTGCTTTTCCAGGGTTTAAGTCCAACTAAATGGTATGCTAATGCTGTGACCTTGGGCTTAACCTATAGAGCCTCAGATTTTGCCTCTGTTAAATAGAGAAGATAATAGTAACACTATGGGGAGCTTTGTGGTGCTTTAACTTGGCTAGGTTGAAATACATATCCCAGAATATCCTTCCTGTGTGTTTCTGGTTAAGGTGCACCACAAGAGGCACAGTTGGGGGAGATTTGGAGGGCGGAAGTGAAGCAGCTCACATGCATCACGGCAACCACTCCTTGTGCCCCTGGACCCTTTCTTCAACTCTCTGAATCATGGGCCAGGTGTGTGTGTTTAGTTCCATGATGAAGGCCCCTGGCTTCCGTAAGACTGCCGCCACTGCAAGATTAAAGGCAACAAGAGCTGATACTGATTCCAGTATGGCCTATAGACTCCACTAGGCTCCAGTTCATCCTGGTGGGTCCCAGCCTGTCCTGCTCTCTCTCAGTTTATGTGCATCTTCCCTCGCCCTCTCCACCATCAGATGCAGAGACAACAGATGACTGCTGAACCAGCTCCCATATTTGCATCAGGTCAAATCATCAGGTGGTTCATCTTCTCTGATTGAGCCCTGATTGATACTTCCTTTCTCCAAGTGCTGCTGCGAGATCCTCTGAGGCAATGATGTAAAGCCATTATAGGAGATGCTAGAACACAGGAAGCCAACATGGTGACCATTGTCATGTAGGAAAATGGCATGGGTTTGGAGGAAAGATAAACCTTTGTCCAAATCCTAGATTTGTCACTGTGTATGTTTGACCAAGTAATTTCTACCTATAGAGTTGTTATGGCGTTCAGGGATGAGATATGTGTATGTCTGGAGCATAGTAAGTGCTTATCTAGGATGGCCATTACTGTTGTCTAGGTTGTGTACTGCACAGTCCTGGGGTACCCCAAAGTCAAAGTCTGTGCTGCTCAGGGAACAACATGAGTGGCTATGTGCAGCAGTCATTCGTAAAATGATCCCTACTACAACAGGATGGTAAAAATATACAACCTAAGTTAAATTAGCTACTTTCTGTCACATAACATCAAACTTAGGTTTCCAATAGACTGTGGATAAACTATATTTTCTATCTGTGTTAACATGAGAACCTTTCTCCTCATCCTCATTCCTGAATTGACACAGACTATCAGCACTTAATTTTTTTTTTTTTTTTGGTCAAATTTGGAAGGAAGTCACGAAATATCATATAATTAAGTCATCAATGATTTGTGTGTGCCCCGCTACTATAATTTCGGTGTACACGATGTCCGGGAAAATGCAGAAGATGATAGGTCCTGTGAAAGATTTCCCTAAGGAAAGGTGAATGGGCAAAGTCCAGTGACCAAGGACAGTCAGAGAGTGGGTGGCAGGTACAGAGACCTGGAGGCTTGAAGATAAACAATAGAATGAATTTTCTAAAAATTTTTCTTAAGCAAAGTAGTAATGTTCTATCCAAGGTAAAATCTAACTTCTTCAAGAATCTTCATAAGGATGTACGTCTTCTCCATTCCCCACCACAGTGCATTCCCTTTTAAATGAGACGGAGCTGCATCTAAACAGAGCTACATAATGACTTTGTCCAATCTGAGATGTTCACTGGTTTGTAAAAATTCAGGAGCAAAGCAGGGATTTAAATTTATGCATTAAATATCTGCCTTTGCAGGAGCCTTTTATAGACATGCATCTAACAATGCCACTGCAATGAGGAGTGGAGCACTGTAATTTCACCAGAACAGCTGGAGGCTTCCAACTAAACATCATGATCTTGGAACTGAGGAGCCATTGACACCAGGCCTGGGCCAGGCACTTGCAAGGATAGGAGGTCAAGGACTGGCCTATCTTTTCTTAAGCTGCAAGCATGCAGAATACTCCTCTGTCCTCTCTCTTCATCTCTTCAGTGTTACCCTCTTTTTCTTTCTCTTCTCTTTCTCTACCCTTCCTGGCTCAATCTGTGCCTCCTTTCCCTTCCCTCCCCTCTTCTGTCCATTATACCTCTTTCTTTAGTGTTTGAGCTTTGAAACCAGACTGCCTGGGTTTGAGTCCAGCCGTGTGGCTTTGAGTCAGTTTCTTAACCTCTCTGTGTTTCCTCATCAGTAGAATGGTGACCCTCAGGTCTACCTCACTGGTGGTTATAAGTACCAAGTGAGAGGATCCCTATAAAGCTTTCATCAGAATATTGCACACTTAATAAGGGCTCCATCATGTTATCAAGTCCAGTTATTTCCTCCCTCTCTTTCACTTCTTTTTTCCTCCTTTGTCTTTCCTTCTTCCATCCTCCTCTTTTCTTACTCACCTAGCTGAGGAGAGATAAAGAGGTGAATTCCAGGAAGGAATCTCAAGTCTTGCACTGTTTTGCATATGACCTACATCTCCTGGACAGGAATCTCTCCCCAGCACCGCATAAAATCCCTCTCCCTGCAGTCAAAGTCCTTTCCCTCTCATCCTGCCCCTCATGGAAAAGATGAACTTCAGGAAATATTCCTCCTGGTATTTCTTCAGAGGAAACTGGACATTGTTATGAAATCCACATGATGAAATGATTTTTTATCTCAGTTTAAAATTGCACATTTTGAATCCCTAATCAAAATGCCATATCATGGATAAAGAAAGCAAATTCTCTCTGAAGTCAGTCACCAGGGACTTTGTCTCTAGGGTGCTTGTCAATATTCTGGGTTTCTACACTGTTGTTAGGCTGTTGGTACATTCCATGTAAAACAATGAAAGTATGGCTCTGAATAGAAAATTGATTGAAGGGTTCTTTTTTTACATTTTCCTTTGGATGCAGAGTAGAAACTCTTCACTGGCTTGTGTAATTTCAGGAGAGAGCTCTTATGGGCTGCTCGCCTCCTCTTCTCTCCTCACCCCACCCTCCCCCTTCCCTTTTGCTTTCTTTCCTTCCTGCCTCCTCTGAGTCCTCCTCTCTCTTCTGTCCACTTTGGCAGTGCAGTTGAGTGTGGCAGTGAAGACAGTGGCCATATGATGATTGGAACCAACATCCGGTAACTTTTCACTGAAAACATCAGAAGACGTAAACCAATCAGGGTGTTTGCAAGCAACCAGGGAGGCTGGGAAAACATTTTCCATTTATTAAGGTTAGTGCTTTAATGGGGAAGGAGAGGTGCCATGGACTGAATGTTTGTGCTCTCCCCAAATTCATAGTTGAAATGTGATGGTATTGGGGGGCTGGGTGTTGGGAGGTGATTATGTCGTGAAGATGGCCTTATAAATGGGATTAGTGCTGCCCTTACCAGAACAGACACAAGAGAGATAATCTCGCCACGTGAGAAGATGGCTCTCCATAAACCAGGCAGAGGGCCCCCACCACATACTTAATATGCCAGCACCTGATCCCAGACGTCCAACCTCTGGAATTGTGAGAAATAAATTTCTGTGGTTTAAGCCACCCAGTCTGTGCTGGTGTCTTTTAGCAGCCTGAACTGACTAAGACATGAGGTGATCACACTTACAGGATTGGAAGACTTGTCAAGCATAGCATAATCTCTCTTCCTCCTTAAGAAAGAGAAACTTGAGGGAAATGGCCAAAGAAGGGGTCACAAGGTCCTTTAACACTTGCTCACCCAGAAGGCTTCCAAGAGTGGGGTGCTTCTTGCTTAGCAGGTTTGGTACCCCAGGCAGGCTTTTGATATCAAGGTTTTCTCAGAGGCCTTGTGTGTACTAAGATCCTAAGAATGAGGCCTTTATTTTTCTTCTTGAGAAACTTTGGCGGGGGATGTGGGGAGTCACTTAACACCAAACTTCACCCAAGCCCAACCTCTGAAAAGTCAGCAGCTGGCATTTAAAAACTGAAACCCGAACACGTCCAGTGGTGACCATGCTTAGATATTCTTTTCCTGTCTGCTCTTAGTTATCCGTGAAAACAAGGAGGATCAATAAAGAAAAGAGACCCGCAACAAACTCAAAGCCTTTTTATTTTTCTGAAGAAATACAATCAGCAGGTATCATTTTGTGCCCTCTGAGCAGAACCAGCATGGAGGGCCCTGATAGAGGAAGAAAACCATTAAGAGACTAAGCATAATTAACCACTAGAATTCATTAATGAAAACTATCTGGGTGCTTTGCTAATTCTGCAGATTTAAAATTAGGCTTAATTTCCAGAAATAGCCACACAGGGGAGGTTTCTACTGGTGAAGCAGTTAGGGACGTCTGAAAGCCTCTTTTTGCATACAGAATGATCTTCAGTTTCTGGTATGTTCTCTGTGAACCTTGCTCTGTCCACAGCTAGTCTCGAGGACCGATCCTGCTCTTTGCGAAAAGGACTCGGAAAGTGAGAGATTTATAACATTCTGGGGTTCATTTGCTCATTAGCTCATTCATTCATTCATTTAACAAATACTGATTCAGTACCTGCTATGTGCTAGGGACTACTGTATGTGCCAGGAACAGACATGTGAAAAGGTGGACAGAATTCTGCTCTCAGAACTCACATGCTAGAGCAGGGGTAACTTTTCTGAAAACAGCCAAAAAATAAGTGTTTTAGGCTCTGTTGGCCACATGGGTTCTGTTGCAACTACTTGACTGCCGTCACAGCACAAAAGCCACCAGAGACAATATGCAGATGAATGGGTGTAGCTGTGTTCCAATATAACTTTATTTACAAAAGTAGGCAGCGGGCTGTATTGCCCTTGGGCTACAGTGTGCTGACCCCTCTTCATGATCAAGTTTACTTTCCCTTTGGGTTTTCTCCCATTTTCTGGTTTTAGGAGCCTGCTGCATACCATACTCATTTATTCAGCCTCCTTCAGCCTATGTTCTGGGGAGGAGTTCTGCCCACTGGCAGGGCCCGCTTCCTGCTGTCGGATTTCAATGATGCTCCCGCAGTGGCAGTCTAGATACCTAAGGACCTATTAATTGAGAACCCCAGACAAATTCACCCATGTGTGTCTAGCTGATGGCTTCTCTATAATCAGCCTCTGCCCACATTTTGGGACACTGCGTGAGTCTATGCAGACACCCCCAGTGGGAGAGGAAGTGTTAGACTATCCCTTTCTATCTTTTGCCTCTTGTCTGCTAGTCTAGACTTTCTCCCAGGACCTCAAAATGCTAAGGGACCACTAAAGGCCTGCTCTATCCAGTATGCAGTTCTAATTTCTGAATCTAGTCTAGACCCCAATCTATCTGATCTATTGTACTGCAATGAAACAGCAAAAACTCAGCCACGTCTTGAAGATTATCAATCATTTTAATATACTTGGCTTTAATATTGGTTGTTAAGTTGCTTTAACAGATAAATGAAAAGCAAGGAGAAAAGTGTGCACACGTGGATGGCTGTGGGTGGTGGAAGATGAATGTGATGAAAGAAAACAATAATGGACCTACTCAAATGCAATGTACAGTTGACCCTTGAACAACATGAGGGTTTAGGGGTGCCAGCCCCCCACACAGTTGAAAATCTGCATATAACTTTTGCCTGCCCCCAAATGTAACTACCAATAGTCTACTACTGACTGGAAGCCTTAATAATAGCATAAACAGTCAATTAACACATATTTTATTTGTTAAATGTATTATATCCTATGGTCTTACAATAAAGTAAGCTAGAGAAAAGAAAATGGTATTAAGAAAATCATAAGGAAAATACGTTTACTATTCATTAAGTGGAAATGGATCATAATGAAGGTCTTCATCCTTGTCCTAGTCATGCTGAATAGGCTGAGGAGAAGGAAGAACAGGAGGGGTAGGTCTTGCTGCCTCAGGGGTGGCCGAGGCAGGAAAAAAATCCACATGCAAGTGGACCTACCCAGTTCAAACACACGTAGTTCAAAGTTAACTGTAAGTGCAACAAAGTAGAGAACACTTTATGATCTTAACAGTTAGCACCAGATTTCCACTTGGGTACAAAACTGTCTCTGTTGGAAAAAATCTGTCTGGGGTTAAAAGTGGCCCACTCTCTCCCCTTCCTGCTGAGCAAAGTTTCACAGGGGAAGGATGCTACCTGTCTTAACAGAGGGAGAAAAATTGCAAAGTGTTAGACCAATCCAATGGATGGGGGTGACAAGCAGAGATGGAGGGTTTAGGATGGAGACAAAGGTAGTGCCAACATGGTGGCAGGAAGTCTAACACAAAAACTATTCAGTAAACGCCACTAACTGCACAAATATTTGGCATGTGAGACTTCTGTTGGTGATTGAATAACAGCAATGAAAATGGATCTGTGTTTCCATTGGGGTTCATGTGAGTCATAGAGAATGGTCAATAAACTGGAGTAGAAGAGGCAGAAGAAGAGGGAGAACTTAAGACTTCCAGGAATCCTCAGAAATATTTGGGTGAGCTCTGGACTGTCTAACGTCCCCAGATCTCATGAGGCTCAGAATTGACATGGCTGAATTATGTAAGAAAAACCCAAAGTACAATTGCACATACCTTTAAAGCAAGACATACTAATTAAACCAGTCCTAGAATTAATGTGAAATAAGCAAAATTCATCCTCAGAACTTCCAACTTCCTCTTCCTGCACATTTGGCTCTCTGGTGCCATCTTCCTTCTCTATACCAGTGTTCTGGGTGGCCACAGTTGTCCCGTGATTCCATCACAGTAACACTTACTTCAGGAATAGCCTTTGAATCTGTTTATATCAAAGTCTGAGAGCCTGCAATGCAAAGACTGCTTCTCAGGCATAGGGACTGGCGCCCTGAGATGAAAGCACAAAGTGTGTTTGGTGGGATTTCATGGACAACCAGCGTGCAAAGAGCATTCCGAATACAGGCGCATCCAAGTGGCCTTAAAACCACAGCAAGGCATAAAAGTTTAAGCTGGAGTCCTACTTCATGACTTACAGCAAAATATATTTTAATTGAATCAAAGAATGATATCTTTAACCGTGGAAAAATTGTATGAAGATTTTTACATTTCAAAAAACTAACCATAAAAATAGCAAAGCCAAAGAATTGTGATACAGTGATAAAAAATTATTTGCAACACATATTGATAGTCAAAGTGCCTAAGCTTCTTATTATCTAATGATTTAACAGCTTGTTTACTTATTTAACAAATACTTATTACCTGCTTGCTATGTGTCAGACAAAATTTCAGGCATTGGTTTGGGGATAAATTGGGCAAACAAAATAGAAAAAAACCTTCTTCTTATGCAGCTTATGTTCTGGAGCATGTGTGTGTGCACGAAGTGTGAGAGGCATTAAAAACGGAAACCTCAACACCTCAATAAACAAAATCATAAACTGGCATATCCCATAAAAATAAATATAAAAAATGACAGCTCATAGTTATTGAGCACTTTCTGTTCCAAAGCCTTTGCGTGCATCAACTGAAGTAATCTTTCCAACAACTCTATACGATGAATACTATCATCTTCACCTTCATTGTAAAGACATGGAGAACTTAAGTATTTTTCCCTAAATAATAAAAGTAGTAAGTAGTAGATCTAGGGTTTGAAGCCAGGTAGTCTGCCTCCAGAACCCACACTTCTTAACTATGAGGCTAAATTAGCTCTTGATAGCTGAAAATACATGAAAACATGCTTGATTTCATCCATAATTTTAACTGCAAATTAAAACAATGGTGGTATGTCATTTTCACCTGCCAAATGGGTAATAATTAGGCTCAGTGTTAACAAAGACATTGGGGAAAAGATCTCTGACTTACTGTTGGTGAGACTATGAATTGCTGCAACTTTTTTGGAGTGCATTTGTCAGCATGTATTGCAATCTAAAATCCATGTGCCATTTAAGTCAGCAATTCCAGATCTAGGGATTTATACTCCAGTTACATTCACTCATTTGTACAAAGCTTTAAAGAACTTCAGTCCTATTTGTGGTAGACAAACATTGGAGACAACTTTTATTAACAAGGGAATAGTTAATTCAAATATGCCTCATTCAGTCGAGGGAATACTAAACTACTATAAAAAGGAGCCAAATTTATATTTTTGGATGTGGAAAGGTCTTTTTTATTATATTACTAAGTTAAAAAAGCAAGAGCTAGGACATAACTTGGTCCTATTTGTATAAATTAAAATCACACACACACACACACAGTAAGAATACACAAGAAACTATTGACAATAGTTCTTTTAAATTTGGTGCTGAGGGTGGAAGGAAGACTCTTTTCATTGCATAACTTCTCCTTTAAAAAAAGCCACCTATACGTATTAGTCTTTCAGTTGAAAAACACTGTTGAATTAAAAAAAAAACTCTCTGAGAATGCAGAGTATTTGTAAGGCCAATCTTGACCACTAGAATAAGCTTTAACTTCCCACGAGGGTGATCCTGGGAAGTAGGTTCCCAGGGAGCAGGGCTGTCACCACAACTTTAGAGACCAGGGCTGGTCCTTCCCCGGCCTTGAATGAACCCGTACCCAAAGCCATCAAGCTAATTCCAGAAATGGAAATGCCCTCAGTGTAATAGCCAACATAGTACTCCTCACGGACATCCAGATAACCTGGTCCTCTACACCAGGTCTGCAAACTCTTTCTGCAGAGGGACAGGAAGTAAGTATTTTAGCCTTTGGGTAGCCATATGTGGGGTCTTTGTCACATATTCTTTATTCTGTTTTCAAACTCTACTTAAATACATAAAAAAAACATGCTTAGCTCTCCAGCTATAGAAAAACAGGCCATAGGCCAGATTTGGCTTTTGGACTATAGTTTTGCCAGCCTCTACTCTACTCTAATCCCAGTGGGCAGCAGACAGCAATTCCATGGCAAGGGAATGGATCTGCGACTGTCTCCCCAGACACTGGCACTGCCCTGCTGGTGTTGGCACATGAATGTTTTCCCTGTGTCCCAACAGACTGATGCCTCAGGGCCTATAGTTCTCTCTTCCTCACCTACCTGCTCTGCCCCTGGTATGGAAAATGGCATCTTAACTCAGCATCTGAATTCTCAATCTTCTCTTGAAAGTGTTTCCCCTGCTGTAAACCTAAAACTGCTCTAAAAAATAAAGTTTAATTTTTTTAAAAAGTGCTTCTCCAGCTCCTCTCTCTGCCACCTCTCCCTTCCCCAGCCCACCCAAACCCCACCCCAACACACACATGCTCTATGCATCTTCTCAATTGTCTCACTTCCTTGCCACTCACATAAGGTACAGAGAAATAGTTGACTCAGAGGGAGATGCAGGCTCTCTCTTCCTTCCCTTTCTCCTTCCCAGAATTTAGTGCCTGCTTATAAGGTCAACAAAAACCTCCCAGTGCTGGCTCAAATCTTAGAAGCCTTTCCTATGTGTATCTGACTACTAATCGGCTGGTTTGTGTGTGAGTTTTAGAATCTCTCTTCCTAGGGTGGCATTGACTAATTGTTCTATATGCTTTGCACAGTGCCTACGAGAGCAGTGTGTGCACATGGACATTTTATGGAAGAAACATCTGATAATGATAAACGCGCATCTGGAAAGAACATCATTTTATGAAAAAAAAAGTTCAGCAACAGCATCAGATTAGGGAGAAAGGATTTTAGTGCTAGCCTTTGGCACAAAAAGTGGGAGCCTCCCAAGTCTGATGAATGAGCATGTTGTCTTCAGGGGGAAGGATGACAGAAGATTGTAGGCGGATTAATTTATTTCACCTGGCTGCAGTGGGTTGTTGCAGAGTACAACAGCCTCCCAGGTACCCTGAGTTCAGGCAGGGCCACAGAGGGGAATGAGATGTGGTCAGTGGTGGCGGCTGTGGGAACTACGGCGCAGATGTGGTGGCTGTGTGTCCAGGCTCTCTTCCTGCCTGGAACTGGATTCTGGTGCTACCCACAGCGGTAGGAAGAGCCACGAGACCTGGAAAAGCTGTGTGGCTTCGTTGTGTGTAACTATCACTAAGCCCCAAAGACCTTGGTTCTAGTTTAGTTCCACTGCAGATCTAGACAACTTACATGTTCATTTTCTCATCTATAAAATGAAGGGGTTGGACAGTGGGGATACCTGATGGCTTTTTCAGCTCAAATATTCTATAAGTCTATAACACTAGCTTGAAATTTTCCAAGCCTAGGCCAGAACTCTAAGCCCAGGTGTTTTCTCAAACTAGGTACCCCGCCCTGGGGTGTAGGAGGGTGGGTTTGGGAGGCACATGGGCTTGGTGTGTGGGAGTTACATAAGGAGGTGGTTGTGGTGAGGGAGGCTGGATTGGTCGGTTTGCACATGAAAGGTGTGCTCCAGGCTGAGCCTTTCGCTGTCTCTGAGAATTGGCTTCCCTGGGACTGTAAGGCCCCCAAGAATATAGAAGCACCAAGAATACAGAAAATAAGGAAAATAAAGTTAAAATAATTGGCCCTGTTGTGAATGGATGCCAAATAGACAAATACAGAATCTAAAAAAACACAGATAAAATAAGCATGTACTGTGTGCCCTGTGATAGGCGACAGCATGTAACACAACTGTGTGGTAGCGTGGACCGTGTGCCCTGTGATAGGCGACAGCATGTCATATGACTGTGTGTTAGTGTGGACTGTGTGCCCTGTGATAGGCGACAGCATGTCATATGACTGTGTGGTAGCGTGGACCTGTGTCCTATGATATGTGCTAGCATGTGATATGACCGTGTGGTAGCGTGGACCTGTGCCCTGTGATACGTGCTAGCATGTGATATGACCGTGTGGTAGCGTGGACCTGTGCCCTGTGATATGTGCTAGCATGTGATATGACCGTGTGGTAGCGTGGACCTGTGTCCTATGATACGTGCTAGCATGTGATATGCCTGTGGCTGTGTTCTGGGAAGATGAATCCAGCAGCACAGGGTGGTATGGAATGGAGACCTGGAACCAGGAGCCAGAGAGGCCTGTTGGTGGCCATGTGGCTGTCAGGTGAGTGGTAATTGGGGTTCTGGCTTGGAACGGGGTAGATGTGCAAGGCAGGACAGCAGCAGATGCCACCTGCTTTCTCTCACAAGCGGTGGCACAATCCAGGTGCCCAAGCAGGAACTTCTGAATCATCTCATCCTCGTCTCTGCCCACGCACCTGCCCACACCATCTACTTGGCCACGGAGGGCTGAAGTCGGTGTCACGAGGCTGCCGACTCCCAGCCCCCACTCCGCTGCTGTCCTGGGCGCTCTCAGTATTAGGGCCAAGGGGCCGAGGCTTCTGGAGAGGGAGTGAAGCCATGGGCACGTCTTTGGTGACATGTCAGGGACAGGGGGTCCAAGAGGAACAGTCGGAGAAGTAGAAAGGAAAACAGGACTAAAAACCAAGGAGCGACACAGTGGAAAGGAGGCTGGTCAGATGTACGGCCACATAATGACGTCGAGGAGGGTGAGGGGTAGAAGAAAATTGCACGTCCTCAGTTCAAGCTGTTGCTTAGTTCTCAGCCCACGAGAGGGAAAAGACAGCTGTGTTTCTATAGTGCCAAGCCACGGAATGCAAAGTCATCAGCAGGTATACATTTCATCAGTTGACAAACACAGGTGTGGAAAATAAATTTAATTTTCTTTGTTTTCCTACAACTGAAATTAACTTCTGTCTTGAGTTTCCTTTTCACTTAAAGCTTAATCTAATACGTTCTGTGTGAAATGGTGC
The DNA here is from genome assembly GCA_963574435.1 of Cheirogaleus major. Classification (NCBI taxonomy): domain Eukaryota; kingdom Metazoa; phylum Chordata; class Mammalia; order Primates; family Cheirogaleidae; genus Cheirogaleus; species Cheirogaleus major. The sequence goes on along the minus strand of CAUYPO010019371.1, from coordinate 49,657 downwards.
AACCACTGTGGGAAACAATATGGCTATTTCTCAAAAAATCAAAAATAGAATTGTCATATGATCCAACAACTCCACTCCTGGGTAGAACCACGACATACACGGGGCCGGGGAGCAGAATGGTGGTTGCCAGGGCCTGAAGAGAGGATGGAATAGGAGTTACTGTCTAATGAGTACAGAATTTCAGTTTTGCAAGAGGAAAAGACTTCTATGGTGACAGCAACACACACATGTGTATTTAATGCCACTGAATCATATCCCTAGAAATGACTAAGGTGGTAAAGTTTGTTATGTGTATTTTACCGTAATTTTTAAAAAAGAAGTCAGAAGCAAGAAAATAATTTTTTCAAAACAAACTTGATCTAAAAAATTTATCCCAAAGAAATTAAGTCACTTAAGTGCTATTTGTTTGGTTGGTTGGTTGGTTTGGTTTTATTTTTAGCCTTTTCCATTTAGCCTCAGGCAAAAGAAGATCCTCTTGTCCCTCTTTTGTGGGCACGTTTGACATCATGGAATCGGACTGAGGGAGGGGAGGAGGAAGTGCCTGGTCTGTGATAAACTGTCCTCTTTGGGTATCTCTGTAGGGGCGTCACCCAGTGACCTGGTCACTGTCCAGACTCTCAGACCCCTACAGTCCCCTGCCAGTTTCTACTGTAGGACTCCTTGATGTGACCAAAACTCCCTTCAGGTCAGCCAGCTTTTGATGGACACTCAGAATGTTTTTAATATTGAACTACTGCAAACAGTACTTCCACAAACATCCACATATGTGTTCATGGTGAAGATGTGTTTGCATTTCTGTTGGGCATATACCTAAAAGTGGAACTCTTCTATCACAGGATCTTCATATGTTCAGATTCAGCAGATACAACCAATTTTCCAACGTGTTTACCAATTTATAAGAGGCACCAGCAATGCGACAAGAAATATGATTGATTAATCCAACACTTGATTTTGCGTGTGTGTCTTTTTCATTTTATCATTCTAGTGAGTGTGTTGAAGTAAGGCATTGTGGTTTTAATTTTGTATTTCCCTGGTGACTAATAAAGTTGAGCACCTTTTCATATGTTTATTCACCATTTGTATATTTTTTTCTGTAAGTGTCTGTTCAAGTATTTGGCCTTTTTTTCCACTGGTTTTTCTTGCTATTGTGCACATAAATCCCTTGTTGGGTATATGAATTACAAATATATAGCTCCACTCTGTGGCTCACCTTTATGCTTCCTTAATAGTATCTTTTCATGAACAAAAGCTTGAATTATTAATGTGGCCCAATATATCACATATTTTTTTGTTGAAGACTAGTGCTTTTTGTGTTACATTTAAGAAATCTTTGCCTATACTCATGAAGACATTCTTCTAAAAGCTTTATTGTTAGACTTCATATTTTCATCTGCAATCCATATGGAACTGATTTTTGTGTATGGGCTGAAATAGAAGGCAAGATTTATATATTTTTTTCCATGTGGATATTCAGTTACAACAACACCATTTATTAAAAAGACCGTCTTTTCCCCAGTGTATTGCAATGTCACTGTCCTATGTCAGGAAATTGCATATGTGTAGGTCTGTTTTTGGATTCCCTCCTCTTTTATAACGGCCAGTGTGTCTATCCTTGTGTCAATATCACAGTCTTTTCACCATAGGTTTATAATGATTCTTACTGTCTGTTAATATAGGTTGTTCTCAAGAGTTAATTCTTCTTGCCTCTGTGCATTTCCATATTCATTTTAGAATTAGCTTTTTAATTTACACATACACACCCCCTGCTGAGATTTTGGATTGTATTGAATCTGTTGATAAATGTGGGGGGAAATGGCATGTTTACAATATCGAGTCTTCCAATACCCGAACATGGCATATAATTCTGTTTATTTAGATCTTCTTTAATTTCCTTCACTGTTTTGTAGATTACAGTGTAGAGATCTTCACAAATTTCATTACATGTACTTCTAAGCATTTTTATGTTTTCATAATTTCCTATTTCACAATTTTATATTTTTTATCTTGCTTTAGCAAGTGTTTATGCAAGTGTTAATTTTAACAGCATATGATTCTATCGTTTAATCCATTGTTTGTTTTGGTATGGAAATAAATGAATTTTTCATTTTGATGTTTTATCGACTCACTTCGCTAAAGTTCAATTGCTAATTCTAATTGTTTGCAGATTCTTTGGAATTTTCTATGTACACACTCATAGTTTCTTCAAATAATGAGGGTAATTTTTTTCTTTTCCAGTCCTTAAGACTTTTACTTAATTTTTTTTTTTTTTTTTTTGCCTTATTATACTTGCTAGAATCTCCAGTATAAGTTGAATAATAGAAACTGTGAAGTGAGCATCTGTGTCCCATTCCCAATCTCAGGGGAAAAGTTTTTCATATTTTACTACTAAGTATGATGTTTACAGTAAGATTATGTAGAAAGTCTTTTTCAAATTAAGGAAGCATTCTCCTATTTCTAATTTAAAATAATTTTATTTTCTTAATGGATGTTGAATTTTCTTCATTGCTTTGTTTTTCTCAATAAGAAATAATTTCCTTCTATTTTCTGTTAATGTGGTGAATCATATTGTTTAATGCTTTGAATGTTAAACCACCCTTATGCATAAATGTAATTGATTTGTAAATTTTTTAACATTTTCATATCTATGTTCATAAGAGACGTTGGTCTGTGATATTCCTTCTTATACTACCCATGTCAGGGTTTGATGTCAAAATTAAGCTGTCTTCTGAAAACAAGTTTGGTATACTCCATCTTTGCCTTCACTCTGGAAGAGCTTATATGAAATTGGTATTTCTTCCTTAAGTATTTGGAAGCTTCACTGATGAAGCTATCTGAGCCTGGAGTTTTCCTTCTTGGAAGGATATTATTCAATTTATCTAATAAATTTTAAAAATTATTTAGATTTTCTATTTCTTCTTGGGTCAAGTTTGACAACTCCTGTTTTTTGAGGAATTTGTCCGTTGCATATAATTTTTTTAATTTATTAGAGAAAAATTATTTGTAGTATCCTCTTACAATCTTTTTAATATCTATGTGCTACACACTATCATACACCAGGAGATCGCATATGTATAGGTCTGTTTTACAATGATGTCCTCATTTTATTTCTGTTAATAGCAATTTTTTCTCTTTTTTTTTCTTCAACAGTATCCGTAGGAGTTTTTCAATTTTCTTAATCTTTTCAAAGAAGCAACATTGGCTCTGTTGATTTTTTAATTAAATATTTGATACCCATTTCATTGATTTCTGGTTTTTATTATTTCCTTCTTCCTAGTTTCTTTGAGTTTCTTTTGCTAGTCTTTTTCTAGCTACCTGAAATGGAAGTTTACATTGCATATTTTGAAACTTTATGTATTTATTCTTTTCTTAGAAATTTTGGTAAATATTTCATGTGACTTGAAAACAAAATCTATTCCATTGTTTCAGGTCCAGTATTCTGTGCATATCAATTAAGGCATACCGATTAGTTGTGTTTTTATATATGATTATTGATATTTTTGATCTGTTTTATTAGCTGTTGAGAAAAGGTTTTTAAGTTTCCTACCATGATTGGGAATTTGTCTCTCTCTTTTTAATTGTGTCAATTTTTCCTTTATATATCTTGAAGCCATGTTATTGACTTTTTACAGATTTAGAATTGTTATATTTTCCTGGTGGATTGACACCTTGATCAGAATAAAATAACTTGCTTTTTCTCTAGAAATACTTTTTGTCTTAACTCTACTGTGTCTGATATTAGCATGATTGCCCCAGCTTTCTTTTGGTTGGTGTTTGGTATATTTTAACATATCATTTTATTTATATTTAAGATGTGTGTTTTATAAGCAACATATTAATGGGTTTTTAAAATATTTTTATTCAATCTGACACTCTGAAATTTTTATTGGCATACTTAGTCCATTTTCACTTGCTATAATTACTAATACATTTGCATTTATAACTACCATTTTACTCTTGGGATTTTCTTTTGTTGCTTTGTTTTCATTTCTTGATTTCTTTTGGATTAATAAAATATTTTATTACTGCATTTTTTCCTTTATTGTCCTCTGAGTTATACATTTCCTTTTTTAAATTTTAAAATTTTAAGAGTAAAAATATTTTTGGTTACATGGATTGCTTTTGTAATGATTAAGTGTGCCCACACATTTCCTTTTTTACTTTTCTTTAAATGGCTATTCTGTAAATGAGCACATATAGGATAGCTTATTGCTACTTATTACTAATATTTGTTACTAAGTACTAAGTTAATAATTTAAATTTTTACCTTTACTACTTATCTGATGATACTTTAAGTATATTTACCTCTTACCATTTTTACTGTAATAATGCATTTGATTCCAAATGCATTTTAAACAGAGAAAGATATTATACTATTATTATTTAGTTAATATTCATAAATACTTGCCTTTTCTATTCATTTTTTCCTGAATTTCTGTGTTACCCTCTGAGCTCATTTTGCTTTTTCCTAAAAAACTTTTTTTAGTATATTTTATAGCTTAAGTCTGCTAACAGTACGTTCTCTCAGCTTTTGTTTCTCAGCAAACATCTTTATTTGGCCTTTATTTCTGAAGGATATTTTCACTGTGTAGAGAACCCTAGTTAGCAGTTTCAGTCTTTCATTATTTTAAAGATGTCATTCTATTGTCTTCTGACTTCCATTGTCTGTATTGAGAAGTTAGCTTTGACCTAACTTTTGCTTCTTTGAAAATAATATTTTAGTCCCACTTGGGCTGCTTCTGGGGGACTTGAATTTCACATATGTTAGATAATTTCTACTGTTTTCCAAATAGTTCTTACACTTTTTTGTATAATACTCACTTTCTCTCTCTCTCTCTCTCTCTCTGAACTTTAGTTTGATTTTTTTTTTTTAACTGACTGATTCAGTTTACCAATCTTGTCTGGCTACAGCTATTCTTCTTTCGAAAATATCATTGAGTTCTTAATATCAGATATATATTTTTCAGTTCTGAAGGTCTTATTTGATTATTTTTTAAAGATGCTAAATCTCTGAAGTTCCATTTTTTCTCTCTAATTTCTTAAACATGTTAGTCATAATTGTTTTAAAGTCCTTTTCTGCTAATTCCAATGTCTAAATGACCCAGATGTCTCTTTCTAAGTCCTTTTATGATTACCCCTAGGTATTTTATTTATAGTTTTCTGTGGTTTTTCAAATTGGTATTTTTATATTTTGATCTTTATTCAGTAACTTTTTTGAAAAAGTAAGACATTTTTATATGAATAATTCAAGAAGTATAGAGATCGACAAAGTAAAAATTTACTCTAAATCCTACTATCTATAAATTACTATTAAGAGCAATTAAACATCATTCACTATCTAAATTAGGATAAATGAGCAGATAAACAGATTAATCAACATGTGATCAAATTTCACATATTACATTTTAAATAAAGTTGTGTTTTATTTTACTTAAATTTAACAAAGAAAAGAAGCTGAAAAGTCATTGATCCTTAGATTAATGTTTATCACCTCATAATGTATTATTTCTCTGAAGAGGGCACTATAAATTAATTGACTAGATTGTATGAAAGATGTTAAAATTAGCACTCTTAAACTCTTCTTTATCCTCACTCTAAACTTCTCATTTCCAAATTATATTATTTTCACTTCATGAAAATTTTACTATTTATGTTTTATTACATAATCATAATTCCAGAGTGGTTTAATTTTGTCATCAAATTTTATTAAGTTAAAATTTTTATTTTGAGATAATTAAAGATGTATATACACTTGTAAAAAAAATAATACGAAGAGAACCCCTGTACCCTCTACCAAGTTTCCCTCAATGGTAGTATCTTATTAAATTGGTACAATATAACAACCAGGATATTGACATATACAAAGAACAGTTCCACAACCATAAATCCCTCATGTTGTCCTTTTATAGCCACATCTACATTGCCACCGGCTATGACCCTAAGAAATCAATAATCTCCATTTTTATAATTTCATTATTTGAAGAAGGCTATATAAATGGAATCATACAATATGTGACATTTTGTGATCAGCTATTTTCATTCAGCGTAATTGGCTGTTTTCATTCAGTGTAATTCAGCATAATTCAGAGAATAGTTCAAGTTATTATATATATATCAAAAATTTGTGCCTGTTTATTGCAGAGTAGTGGTTCATGACATGGAAGAACCATTTTTAACCATGTACCCATCGAAAAACATCTGGGTTATTTCCTGTCTGGGGCTATTACATATAAAACTTCTAATATTCATGTACAGTTTTTGCTTTAACATAGGTTTTCATTTCTCTCAAATAAGTAGCCAAAGTACAATTGTTGGGTCATATGTTTAGTTATATAAGAAAGTGCTATATACTATTCCACAGTGGTAGTATCATTTTACATTCCCATCAGCTATACATGAGTCATTGAATGTATCTATATTTTTGTCAGCATTTGGTATTGTCAGTTTTTTTATTTTAGCCATTCTAATATGTGCATAGTGATATCTCATTGGTATTTTAACTTGCATTTTTATAATAGTTAATGATGTTGATCATCTTATCATCTCTTATATTCTCTTAGGTTATGTGTCTGTTTATGATCTTTGCTCACATTCTAATTGAATAATTTGGGGTTTTCCTACAATTGAATTTTAAGAGATCATTATATATTCTAGGTACTAGTCCATTTTGGGATTTGTGGTTTGCAAATATGTTGTTTTTGTGTGGAGCTTGTCTCTTTTTTTTTAGACAGAGTCTCACTGTGTTGCAGCGTCAGCCTAGCTCACAGCAACCTCAAACTCCTGGGCTCAAGCAATCCTACTGCCTCAGCCTCCTGAGTAGCTGGGACTACAGGCATGTGCTACCATGGCCGGCTAATTAAAATAAATAAATATATATATATATATATATATATATATATATATATATATTTTAGTTGGCCAATTAGTTTTCTTTCTATTTTTAGTAGCGATGGGGTCTCGTTCTTGCTCAGGCTGGTTTCGAACTCCTGACCTTGAGCGATCCACCTGCTTCAGCCCCCCAGAGGGCTAGGATTACAAGCATGAGCCACCACGCCCGGTCCTGGAGCTTATCTCTTTATCCTCCTAACAAAGTCTTTCATAGAATAAAAGTTTTTAATTTTAATGAGATTCAGCCAGGCATGGTGGCTCATGCCTGTAATCCTAGCACTCTGGGAGGCCAAGGCAGGAGAATCACTTGAGGTCAGCAATTTGAGACCATGTCTCTACTAAAAATAGAAAAAGTTAGCTGAGCAACTAAAAACAGAAACAAAAATTAGCTGGGCATGGTGGTGAGCACTTTTAGTCCCAGCTACTGAGGAGGCTGAAACAGAAGGATCACTTGAGCCCAGGTGTTTGAGGTTACTGTGAGCCAGGCTGATGCCATGACACTCTAACCCAGCCAATAGAGCAAAACTCTGTCTCAAAAAAAAAAAAAAAAATTAATGAGGTTGAATTTCTCAAGTTTTTCCTTTATGAATCATGCGTTTGGTATCAAGTCTAAAAGTCTTTGCCTAGCTTAGAACACAGAGGATTTTCTCCTATGTTTTCTCTAAAACTTTTATAGTTGTATATTTTACATTTAATTTTGTGATCCATTTTATGTTAATTTTTATAAAAGGTGTGAGATTTAGGATGAGGTTCACTTTTTTTTATTGTTTTTTTGCCCAGGATGTCTATTTGCCCCAGCATCATTTGTTGAAAAGTCTATCTTTTCCTCCATTGTTTGGTTTTTACACCTTTGCAAAAATCAATAGGGCATGTTTGAGTAGGTCTATTTCTGGACTCACTATTCAAGTTCCATTAGTTTACATATCTATCCCTCCGCTTATGCAATACTCTTTTTATTACTGCAGAAAGAGTTATCTGTTTTACATAGTTCTTGTTTTTCAAGATTGTTTTAGGTCTTTTACTCTGTATCTATCTATGTAAATTTTACATTACAATTAGCTTTCTTGTCTCCCAAAAACTCTGATAGAAATTATATTAAACCTATAGATCAGTTTGAGGAGAAATTACATTTTTAGAATTTTGAGTCTTACAGTCCATGAACATGGTATGCCACTTCAATTATTTAGGTCTTTTTAAATTTTTATTTTAATAGAATTTTGTAATTTTTAGCATATGCATTCTGTGTATGTTTTGTTACATGTGTACCTAAGTATTTCATTTTCTTTGGAGCAATTGAAAATTGCTGTATGTTTTTAAAGTTAGTCTCCACTTGCTTGTTGATAGTACACAGAAATGCAGTTGTCTTTTGCATGTTGATCTTGTGTCTACAATTTTGGTGCATTCACTTATTAATTCTAGGAATTTGAAAGGTTTTTTGTTTTTTTTTGGTAGGTTTCTTGGGATTTTCTATGTAAGCAATCTTCAAATAAAGATAATTATATTTCTTTCTTTCCTATCTGTATGCCTTTTATTTTCTTGCCTGAAATGCTGGCTAGAACTTCTAGTACTGTGTCAAATAAGAGTGGTGAGAGCAGACATTCTTGCCTTGTTGCTAATATGACAGGTAAAACATTCAGTATATTGTCATTTAGTATGATGTTAGCTGTAACTTTTTTGTCTATTCTGTACTATGTTGAGAAAGGACTCCCCGCCCCCCCCCCACTCCATTTCTAGTTTACTGAGAGCTTTTATCATGGATGGGTGTTGGCTTTTGTCAAATACTTTTTCTGAGCCAACTAATATGACCATATAATTTTTCTTTTTAGCTTGTTGATATAGTAGATTGCATCAATTTACTTTTTTAAAGATTGTGTTAGTCTTACATGTCTAGAATAAATCTGACTTAGCCATGGAGTATGCTTCTTTAATACATTGCTAGATTCAATTTGCTGAAGTTTTGTAGAAGATTTTTATGTCTATGTTCATCAGGGATATTGGGCTGTAGTTTTCTCTTATATTTTTTGTACTTTCTGTCTGGTTTTGGTATCAGGATAATACTATCCTAATAAAATGAATGGGAAATATTCCCTCCTCTTCTATTTTCTGAAAGAGATTGTGGAAAATTAATGTTAATCCTTCTTTAAATGTTGGGTAAAATTCTCTAATAAAACAATCTAAGCCTGATGATTTTTTGGGGGGAGGTTTTTAATTACAAATTCAATTTCTTTAATGATTATAGGAAGATTCAGGTCATTTTTTCCATCTAAAACATCTGCTGAGTTTTAGACATTTGTGGCATTTAAGAAATTGTTCCAATTGGTGCAATTTGTTCTCAGTGGTTAAATTTATGAACTAAAGGTCAATTATAGCATTCTCTTAACAATTCTTTTAGTGGCTGCAGGTCTGTAGAAATATCCCTTGTTTTATTTCTGATACTGGTGATTTGTTTCATCTCTCTTTTTATGTTTGCCAGGCTTGCTAGAAGGTTGTCAATTTAATTGATTTTTTTTTTTTTTTTGCAAATAATCAGCTTTCTGTTTCATTGGTTTTCTGTTTTTTTGTCCTTAGTTTAATTAATTCTATTCTTATCGTTACTGTTTCTTTCCTTCTGCTTATATTGGAATTTCTCTTTTCCTCTTTTTTTTTTTGGAAGTAGTAGCTCATTTTGTTAATTTCAGAGATTTTCTGTTTTTTGGTATAAGCATTTAGTGCTGTAAATTTCCATCTCAATGTTGCTTTAGATGCATCCTGTACATTTTCATCTGATGCATTTTGATTTTCATTTTATGTTTTTAAATGTATTTCTTTTGAGACTTCATTTTCAAACCATGGATTATTCAGGAGTGTGATATTTAATTTCCAAGTGGTAAAAGATTTTTCTGTTATTGATTTCTACTTTGATTTTATTATGTTCTGAGAACATACTATTTATTACTTCATTTCTTACATTGAGGTTCTTTTTATGGCCCAGGGCATGATCTATTAATACCTTCCATGGACACTTGAAAAAAAAATGTGTATTCTGCTGTTGGAGCAGTTTTGCTATGTCAATTATGTCCTGTTGGTTATTGGTGGTCTTTTAAATCCCTGCTAATTTTGCCTAGTAGTTCTATCAATGGAAAATGAATTTTGAGGTCCCCAAGTATATTTGTAGATTTGTCTACATTCTATTCATTCCATTCAGTTCTATCAGTTTTTCCTTCATGTATATTTGTATAGATAAATTCTGGTTTTTGGTGCATACACATTAAGGATCTTTATTTTTTCCTGATGGATTAATCCTTTTATTATTATGTAATATTGTTCTTTGTCTCTAGGAATTTTGTTTGCTCCAAAGCCTACTTAATCTGATACTAATGTAGTCACTGTACTTTTTAAAAAATAATGTTTTCATATTAGTTTTTTCTATCTTTTTATTTCCAATTTAACTATTTCATTGTATTTGAAGTGAGTTTCTTATAGACAGCATGTTGTTTGTAAATATTCTTACATTGTCTACTTTTAATTGTTGTATTAAATCTTTTATATTTAAAGTAATTGTTGAAAGTTAGGACTTAACTTCTCATTTTATTATTAATATTTGTTTTCTGTTTGTTCCCTCTAATTCTCATTCCTCTGTTTCTTTTTTCTTTACTTTCTTTGAGTTATTTAAATATAGTTTTAGGATTTCATCCTAATTTATGTATACTGTTTTTGAATATATCATTTTGTGTAGTTTTCTTAGTGGTTGCTCTAGATGTTATTACCTTATTATAACCTTATTATAATCTACTCAAGTGGAATCTATAAGCCCTGCTTTCATTTTGTTTCCTTTAATTTCTCTCATTTTAAAATATAATTCTATTGAGTTTTCCTTCTACATATATTAAACACCACATCAGATGGCTTTATAATTTTTGCTTCAATAATCACGAGTTAAGTAACTCATGAGAAGTGGGATAGACTATTACATTTTCCCTATTTTTACCCATTCCAATGTTCTTTCCTTTATGAAGTTCCAAATCTTCTGATATTGTCCTTCTGCTTAAACTTCCTTTAGCCATTTTTAGAGCTCAGTTTGTTAGCAATAAATTCTCTAAGTTTTCCTTTGCCTGAGAATGTCTTTATTTTCTGCTTTATTACTGAAGGATATTTTCACCAGACATAATTTCAAGGTTCACAAATTTTTTTCCTTCCAAATTTGAAAAATGTGCAACTTCCTCTGGTCTCCATGATTTCAGACAAGGAAACTGCTATCATTCAAGTCAATGGTTTCCCAGATGGATTCAGGGGTGGATGTCTGTGCTCTCAGCTGCTTGGGAGGATGAATGGTGAGGATTGCTTGAGCCCAGGAGTTCGAATCCAGCCTAAGCAACGTAGCAAGACACTGTCTCTTAAAAAGAAAAAAATCAGTGTTTCCCTATAAGTAATGTGTCCTAGCTCTCTGGCTGCTTTCAAGATTTTTTCCTTGTCTTTATTTTCACAAATTTAATTCTGATATGTCTTGTGAATATAAAATAAATATTTGGGGTTCTCATAGCTTCTTGAATTTATAAGTTTATGTCTTTCACCAAATTTATGATGTTTTCATCCATATTATTTTGAATTTTTTTCATATTTTTGTCTATATACTTTCCTTCTGAGACTCCAAGAATGCATATATTAGATCTTTTGTAATTGTTTCACTGGCCCCTGGGGTTTTGTTCATTTTCTATCAGTCTATTTTTTCTTCATACCTCATATTAAGTAAATTTTATGATCTGGCCTCAAGTTCACTGATTCTGTCCTGTGTCATCTCCACTCCATAGTGAACCTATTTGGTGAATTTTTTTTTGTTTTTAGTTATTATATTTTTTAGTTTGATAATTTCCACTGGATTCTCTTTTTTTATAACTTCCATTTCTTTGCTGAGATCTTCTATTTTTTCATTAACTCAAGATAACTTATAATTGCTTTTGGAAGCATTTTTGTGATGGCTTCTTTAAAATCCTTTTCAGATAATTCAGCATTAGATTCATCTTATTGTTAGCATCTGATGAATGTCTTTTCTCATTCACATTGTGATTTTTCTGATTCTTGGCATGACTAGTAATTTTTAAAAATTATACCTTGGATATTTTGGATATTATATTTAGAGACTTGAGATCCTATTTAATCTTCTTTTTATAGCAGGTAGTACTTTTGTTGGGGTATAGCAGGAGGGCTGGGGAGGTAATTGTGTTCAGCCTCCCACAGAACAGTGCTTGACACCACCCCAGCAAAAGTGGGGCACTGACTCACACAGCCTCAATGAAGCCATGCTGGGTAGAAGTTCAGCTCCCTTGATACCTTCCCAGTGAATGTGGGTCACTGCCTCACACTGCCACATTACCTTTGAGTGGGGCTATAGGATCAGCTCCCGATGGGCTTCACTGCTACCAGGGAAGGAGAAAGCAGGGGGCTGATTCATGCTGCTTTGCTGCTAAAAGGTAAATACAGAATGTCAGCTCCCCACTCACACCAGTGGGAGAGGGCAAGCCATGCTGACCAGCAGCTGACTAGCCATGCCTTCTCCAAGCACATTCAGCCTTGTAGATTCTAGGTAGAGGTGGTGTTTCTACTCCCCACTCGGCCATGCTGATGGATTGGGAGGTGGAAGCAGTGTGTTGCATCAGATCCCATTGTTCTGTCTTGATGCTGGCTGAGGTGAAGGCAGCTCGCTACTGGATTGCACTCATATGGGTAGAGAGGAGGGGAGAATAGATGTGCTGACCAGCCCTGCTTTGCACCACTTTGTTTAGTCTTTGTTAGCCAGGTTGCAACAGAGACTCACCACTAGACCCTGCTGACACTGGAGGGAGTATGGTGAAACCAAATGGTAACTAGCCTTGCTCAGTGCCTCCTAATCACATCCCATTGCTGCTAGGTGGTGGTGAAGGCTCAGCTCCCCACTGGATCCCATTGACACTACCCTGACCAGGGATCTGGAGTACTGCCTGCTTCCACCCAACAGGGGATGGAAAATCAGCTGCCCAAACAGCAATCACATCACCACTACCTCCTTCTCCCAGGTGAGGGAATGGAAGATTAGCTCCATGTGGATACCACCTGGCAGGAGAATCCGAGCATGCCATCCTGCTTTGATGGAGGGTGAGGTTTTTGCAAGATAAATTTCCTGCACAACCCATTGAAACTCAGGGAGGGAGGTGCAGTTTTTCCATTTGTGTTTTGCTAGAAGGGGGCAGGTTTTGTCAAAAAGGCTTTTGTTGCGAATATGCTTTTGTCTATGCCTACTGGAGGTGTCGAGTTGGGGGCTTCTCCAGTGTCCTGTCTGGGATACATGGGAGGCAATAAGGAAGCCCAGGGAATTCACCACATGTTGTTTCTCAACTCCCAAGGATCCTGGGCAGAGGTTTTCATTCCACCTTTCAGAAATGTGGTATCCTTGTCTGTTGTATTATGTCCAAGGACCTGGGAGAAATGGGCTACTGCATCTTGGAAGAACCAGAAGTCCTAAGTCATTTAATTTTAATTCTATGTATATTTAGATAGATTCCACACAGAGTTTTTCCATATTTGATTTCTATTCTATTTTTACTCAGACTTTTTTCCTCAGACTTCTCAATCTGCTTCATTCCAAGTTGGGGAATAAAAGTGAGTTTTTTATAATTTTTGCTACCATCTCTTCTAGCAAGAGCTTTGTGCAGCAGTATGTTGGTAAATCGATTCTTCAGGAAAAAAAACCCTTGATTTTCAGTACATGATTCCTGTGGTGTAAACACTACCATCGTGGTTGATTTCAAGCTTCAACACAATACCACTGAATGTGGAGTGGGGGAAAGCTGTACACAGAGGGCTCTCATGAGCCGGTGCGAGCTGGCTCCAGGACACACTAGCTGTGTGTCATTTTATAGAATCTTCTATTTCTGTTTTTGGAAGAAACTTTCCAAAGCGTTTGATGTTCTATAATTATGATATAAAGTTGGAAACTTCTTTTTGTAATAATGCGTAGAAAATGTTATATGTTTTTAGCAGCAGCATCCTCAATCCAAGAAAAGATCTGTATTTTGGGGGGTTAATACTTTAATAAACTGCTTGGAATAGGGGATTAGAACTGAGAGTCATGCTTGAATAATAACAGAAATTGATTGCTGCTGCATCCGAGGAGCAAGGGGATAACCAATTAGCTTTTGTTTTGTTTCGTTTTGTGAGTGGATTCTGAGCTAAGAGCCATAGCCTAACTCTTTTAGACAGTAAAGGGGCCCTGGATGTGGGATGAAGGAGGACAAAGAATGAAGACAAAGAAGCTTGTCATCAATGGAAAAAAAACAAAATTAAAAGAAACTTCTCTTAGGATTTGTGCATGAGATGTAAATACTCTTTCCTGTTTTCCCATGGAATTTTCAGTAACGTCTACTCATGCAGATGGCACTGTGCCCTTTATTTATTTGAGGGAGGATGAGAAATAGTGTCACTTCAGCCTCCTGGTAGAGACCTGTGAACAATGAGGCTGCTGCATAGGGGCTTTGAGAAATTCAGAGCCATTATTATATTTTCTCATTTTTTAAACTTATGTTTTGCTCATTTTGTTCTATTTTAGGGCTGGTGTAGAGTTTAATTGTTGTTCTATGCCACAGTCCTTCCCTTGAAGATTTATGACATTACTTTAAGTTGAAACACAATTATAGCTCAATGTTCTTGGTTCTAACTAGTATAAGCTCTTGGTAAGGACATTTTTTTTTACTCTACCTTCAAACATGTGTCTATCTCCACTCCTACCAACAAGAGAGGTAGCCACTATCTTCTCTTGTGTGGCTCTTTGCAGAAACCTTCTATGGGGCCTCTTTGCTACCTACCACTCCGGATGAACTAAGCATCTAAGTCCTAAATAGCAGCTGGAGTGAGCGGGTTAAACACAGATCATAATACTTCTCTGCTCAGAATCCTCCCATATCATCTCGTCTCATTAGAGTCAAAATCAAAAGCCATTCACAGCCTCTAAGGCCCTCTCTGCCCCCTTATTTCCTATGGCTTTCTCTGTCCCTCCCTGCCATGCAGGCACCCTGGCCTCCTTGCTGCTCTTGGAACACACCAGGCATGCTGCCCAGCCCAGGGCCTGTGTCCTGGCTTCCTCCTCTGCAGGATGCACGCACCCTCTCCCTTGCTCTGCAGACAACCACATGGCTTACTTGCTCTCCTCCTGCAAGTCTTTGCACCAACACTGCCTTCTCCATGAGGTCCACCTTGTCACCCTATTTAAAGTTGCAACCCATCCCCCAGCACCCAGACTCCTTATTGCCCTCCCCTACAGCATCTATCAGCTTCTAATGTACTAGATCATCCCCTTGTTTATTGAGATTATCATTAATTGTCTATTTTTCCCACTAGAATATAATCCCCAAGTTTCAGGAATAGTTCTAAATTGTTTCCAAATATTCGTGTGCACATAACATAAAATTCACCATCTTAGCTGTTTTTAAGTGCACAGGTCAGTGGTATTAAATGCACTCATACTGTTTGCAGCCACTACCCTCTAGCTCCAGAACTCTCCACCTTGTGTAACTGAAACTCTATTCCCATTAAATAACATCTTCCCCTTACCCCTCCCCCCGGGCCTTGGCAACCAGCACTCTCCTTTTCCCTGAAATGTCTGTACCACTGTGTACAGTGCCAGGCTCGCCTAGATTATCATTAAATAGTTGTTGAATTAATGAATAAAAAATTTAAAGATAATAACTGAAGGTGCAGTGGAGGAGGAGGGAGAGACAAAGCTGCATATTTTCATGCTCGACACTTTGGTGAACTGTATCTCTGATCTCTTCCCTTATTACTTCCCAGAGAAGAACCTGTAAACTTGACTCTCAACACCCACATTATAATTCTCAAGAGGAAACAGTTAATTAAATCATAGCTACGACCTTTACCTGCTGAGTTTTCCGCCCAAGATTCTGAGCTGAGGGGGTGCTTACCTTCTCTCATCACAGCTTTGACTAGTCAAACCCAAATAATTATAGTTTAATTAAAGACATCAAGCCTTTGCCTCCCTCACTCCCCCCCAGTTCATGGGACAGATTTGTTGCAGGCCTGAGAACAGAAAGAACATAGAGGGAAGGAAGGGGAGGAGAGGGAGGGAGAGAGGAGGTGCACAATGTCGCTCTCTCAAAGACATCGGTTCACCTGGGAGCACAAAACACACATCTCTGCTCCCACCTCTTCCCTTTGCTTCAATGAAAAAGCTACAGAAATGTCAACCTGACCTTAGCTAAACTCACTTTATAGTGATTTACTTAACATAGTTCTTAAAAAGTAAATTACCTCTTCATAATGAAATACATTTAGTGCTCCCCAGATTTTAAACAAGGCATAATTCATAATTTCAAAAAAATAATACAGTTAGATATCATGATGATACGGTACATCTTCAAAAAGCATTTTAGAAACTACAATAAAAGCAATCACAACTATATGTTTATTTTTCATTATCAATGACTATTATTAGATCTGTGCATTATTGTTTGTGTCTGCAAGTTTCTGTGGGGACAAATGTGCTGTGCCTTCCAGAACTGTGCAGAATGGGCCACATTTCTGAGAATGTCT
This sequence comes from Cheirogaleus major, assembly GCA_963574435.1. NCBI lineage: Eukaryota > Metazoa > Chordata > Mammalia > Primates > Cheirogaleidae > Cheirogaleus > Cheirogaleus major. The sequence goes on along the minus strand of CAUYPO010019371.1, from coordinate 33,217 downwards.
CTTAGCTTCACTGAATTCCAGGCTCGTGTTCAGCCCATCACGGAAGAGCAGTCTTGCCTTCAGGGAAGAAACATTCAGGTGCCCTAAGGTGGATTAGCACCTAACACTTGCCGACCTCTTAGCTTTGCTCACCTACTTAGGAAGCCCTCACCTCCAGCCCACCGCAATCTCTGCCTGACGTACCTATTAGAACCAGGCAAATACACCTTTTCCATGCGGGTGCTCTAGATGCTTTGTATTATAACATAAGCATATGTGAATGTTGCAACTCTGCCTAGCTTGAACGTCAAAGGTTACAAACTCAAGTTCATTCAGAGGTCAAGTAAGTCCATAAATGGACACAACAGTGAACTGGAAATCACAGGGGAGCCCCAAACAGGGGCAGATGCCACCAACATCCAGCTATGTTCCTACTCAGGATCGGGCCCCGTGTGTCCAGATCTTCCCACTTCTCAAGAAAGGACAGAAATGTGTTTCATGTGAAATCTGAGTTATTTGCTGGCAACTATTAGGTCTTACCATATATTATCCTGATTATCTAAATGGGCCCTGAATGCAATAGTGAGTGACACTATGACAGGGAGAGGAAGGATATTTCACACAGAAGAGAAGGCGATGTGACCACAACGACAGACACTGGAGTGGTGTGGCCATAAGTCAAGGCCACCAAAGCTGGAAGACAAGGAATGGATTCTCTCCTCTGGAGAGAGCGCGATTCTGCCAGCATCTTAATGTCAGCCCAGTGGCCCAGTGAAGCTGATCTCAGACTCTGGCCTCCAGCACTGTAAGAGAATAAACATGTGTTGTTTTAGGCCACCAAGTTTGTTAGTTTGTTACAACAGCTACAGGAGATTAATCCATATAAGTTAACCCAATACAATATGGGTTAATTGAAACACATGTACACACACACATACACGTATATATGTATACATAAACACACACATATTTTGTATGAGGAGATGTCTGTGGGAGGTGTGTGTGTGTGTGTGTGTGTGTGTGTGTGTGCAGGCCAGATAAAGCACATGTTCAAGGTAGATCTGTCCTTCAGGCAATTAATTTTGGTCTGTTTTAAACTGGTTCCTACTCATCCTTCTTTTGTCTATAACGACTGGCCTTTCATCAAACGTTATTTTTAAAGCACTGCCAACGGAAAGTAAAAGATTTTGCCGATACATTGCTTAAGACTTTGTATTTCCCCAAATCCCCATGCCTCGAGATTTAACAACCACAAGTTCCCTTTACCTTCAATGTAATTCGTTAAGAAAAGAATGACCTCAAATACTGTCTTTAGATTCAATTCATTAAGTGCTGGTTACTATGACATACGGCGTCAGGAGAGAGCAAAAACTGTCAGTAAAAGCCAAGAAGAGAAATAAATGTCTCCAAATCCTTAACAGAACAGTATAAGTGTGTGTAGCAAATCTCTATGATTTTATCTGGCCTCGGCAACCATTTGAACATAAGCCGGATACCAGAAGCAGGTCTCAGTCATTGTTGACGCAGTTTCCAGTCCTCCACCTCCGGCCAGTTCCTCGAGGTGGTCGGTCCAGATGGCTGCCTCATACAACTGCCTCCTGGTGACCACCTCCCTCCAGGACAGCTAGATACAGCCGACTTGACACCCAGGACTGACTCCCACAGCCCGCATGGACTGTGCAGATCTGCCGCAGCGACCCCCTCTCTGTCACGATGAGACTCCACGGAGCTCGTGCCTGCTGCTCTAACTCACCAATTGGAACTCCCCACTGGAAACCTGCTTGCATAACGCCCTGGACCCCAGTAACGGTGCTAGCCCTCGGGCCCCTCAGTCTCTCTCTTGCTCCTCATCCGCTGGTTGAGTGTGCGTGTCCCTGCGAGGCATGCTGCCTTCTTCTCTCAGGGATCTGTAGGTAATAAAAAGCATGCTTCTGTTATTTCGTGGGGTTTGTTGTGTTGCCCCCTTTGTGTCTCACCTGACTGACACCCAAACTTAACTCTCCTTCCAGCCAGGGCCCTCCTAGAGACTGGCTGTCTTAGATTATGGCCACTCTCAAGACAGGGACCTCAAGACCAAATCGGAAGAAAGCACGGCAGCATGTAGGTCCACGGATCTTCGCTGAGCCTTTGCTAGGGTACTTGGGATCTGGAAACTGGCCTCTGGCTCTAGCTTCTGGGAGGCTCAGATCTACAATGGCTCCCCCTCTTGAATTTCCATGGGGTCCCATGTTGGTAGGCCTAAGATAAACTCTTTTCTTAAGCTATCTTTTTTTGTTTTTCATTTTTTTTCTTTTATTTCATTATATAATGGGGGTACAGATATTGTTAGGGTTACATATATTGCCCCTGCCAACCCTCCCCCCCCCACCCCACCACCATGCTAGAGCTTCAAGCATGTCAACCCCCTGGTGGTGCGCATCACACCCATTATGTAAGTATACACTCTTCCCCTCCTCCCCCACCTGCCCACCACCCTATACAAGTTTTTTTGTTTGGGGTTTTTTTTTTTTTTGACAGTTGCCTCACTTTGGATAACAGGCTTAAGCTTAATCCAGGATAGCATAAATGGTGCTAATTCACTGTCGTTTCTTAGAATTAATATTCCATTGTGAACATATACCAGATTTTAATTACCCATTCCTGAATTGATGGGCACTTGGATTGTTTCCAAGACCTTGCAATAGTGAATTGTGCTGCCATAAACATTTGGGTGCAGTGCAGATGTCTTTATAATAGAATGACTTATGCTCTTTTGGGTAGATACCCAACAATGCTATTGCAAGGTCGAATGGGATTTCTACTTCTAGCTTCTTGAGGTATCTCCAAATTCTTTTCCACAAACGTTGCACTAATTTGCAGTCCCACCAGCAGTGTAAGAGTGTTCCTGTCTCTCCACATCCTCGCCAGCATTTGTTGTTTTGGGATTTTTTGATACATGCCATTCTCGCTGGGGTTAGGCTATCTTGAGTGCGTTCCCATTGCAATCCAGTGCAATGGCTTCTTCAGGAGTCAGCCTGGGGGCTTTCCTCTGCAATGGGCTACAATAGTGCTGCACAAACTGTCAGTTCAATGGAGGAAAGAAGCTTGCACCAGAATATGCACCAACACACTGCTTCCTTCATCAAGAAAGTCTGGTTGTGAATTTCAGCTGAACCAAAATGTGCGCTTAGTGATGTCATGGATTTACATTTCCTTGCAAGCTTTTTGTTTTGTTACCAGAAAGCACCAGGATGAGGACTGACAGCTGGTCCACAGGACTGGCTCTCCCTTCCCTCACCCCACTCTTCCCAGCCTCTAATAACCACTATTCTGCGCTCTTCTTCTATAAGGTCAGCATCTTTAGCTTCCACATAAGAGTGCGATGATGAAGTATTTGTTTTTCTGTATCCAGCTTATTTCACTTAGCATAGTGTGTCCTCCAAGCTCATCCATGTTGCTACAAATGACAGGATTTCCTTCTTTCTAAGGCTGACTAGTATTCCACTGTGTATATACACCACATTTTCTTTATCCATTCATCTGTTCTTGGACACTTACAATGATTCCATATCTTGGCTGTTATGAATAGTGCTGCAATGAGAGTGTAGACATCTCTTTGATGTACTGATTTCCTTTCCTTTGGATAAATACCCACTGGTGTAATGCTGGATCATACGGTAGTTCTATTTTTAGTTTTTTCAGAAATCTCCATGCTGCTTTCCATAGTTGCTATACTAATTGATGTTCCTACCCACAGTGTGTAAGAGTTTCCCTTACACATCATCCTTGCCTGCATTTGTTAGTTTCTCTTTTGACAATTTGCCATTCTTAACTGGGGTAAGATTATTATAATTTTGACTCACAGTTCCCTGATGATTAGTGATGTTGAGCATTTTTTCACATACCTGTTGGCCATTTGTTTGTCTTATTTTGAGAAATGTCTATTCAGATCTTTTACCATTTTAATAGGATTATTTGGTTTTTGTTGTTCAACTATTTGACTTCCTTGTTCATTATGGATATTAATCCTTTGTCAGATGGATACTTTGCAAATATTTCCCCTCATTCTTCTGGCTGTCTCATCACTCAGTTGATTGTTCCCTCTGTTGTACAGAAGCTTTTTAGTTTGGTACCATCACAGTTGTCTATTTTTGCTTGTGTTGCCCATGCTTTTGAGATCTTCTCCATAAAATCTTTGCCCAGAACAATGTCCTCAAACATTTCCCCTATGATAAGAAGGATCTAGGTTCACTCTTCTACGTGTGGACATCCAGTTTGCCCAGCACCATTTATTGCAGAGACTGTCCTTTCCCTAGTGAATGTTCTTGGTGCCTTTGCTGAAAATCAGTTATATGTAAACACACGGATTTATTTCTGGGTTCTCTGTTCTCTTCCAAAGTTCTAGTGTTCTCTAGCACCACAGAATGACTATAATTAACAACAAATTATCAATATTTTCAAATAGCTAGAAAAGTGGATCGTGAGTGTTCACAACACAAAGAAATAATGTTTGAGGCGATGAATACGCTAATTATCCTGATTGATCATTACATATTGTATACATGTACTGAAATATCACACTGTACCCCATAAGTACGTATAATTACTCTGTGTCAATTAAAAATAATAACAAAGGAAAAAAAAGTAGCACTGGCTTAAAGCCTCCCTAGGGCAAGAGAACTCTAAGGGTGTGATTGGTCTCTGCTATCTTCCACTTCTTCTCTCACAGAAAGCAGAAACAGAATAGGAAAGAGGAACAATTTTTTTTTTTGCTCGAGAATGATGCTGCTAGTCTGCATAAAATATATCATTTTCTTTTTAATCATAAAGGAATAATTTTTCCCACTTAACCATTAATTTTTCCCTTTGAAGTCGAATCTTGTGCTAAGTCCAATTTGCACAGAATGGTCCTTTCCAAAACTTTTTAATCACTCACAGGATTGGCCTCTTTCTAATGCAGAACTGCCTTCATTGCTGAAGTGAATCACATGCACTTATTTGGTACATTTGCCAGAGGAAAACTTTAAAAAAATAATTGACATTCAGGTTAGCAAGATTTAAAGCAGAAACATGACACAGTTATGCTGTACTCCCTCTTCCTGGGGATAGGGAGGAGATATGTCTGAGAGTAGTTTTAAAATTGGGACATTTCTTTTAGGTAAAAGAAAGGAGCCTTCAGTTTACTTGGTATGTCTGCTGAAATTTGTCACAACAGTGTGCTGTCAAGTGCCTCAAGGCATCTGCTAAAGACAGGAGGACACTTTTTGGTCCAGATGAAACCAGGGATGGAAATGGCAATGCGTTAATTAAATAGTATTTAGTTGAGATCTTCCAGGCTTTATAACACTGTTTTGAGCACATGTATATGAAAGAAGGGATTAAATTTATTATAGGAATTAGAAAGAAGGAAAAAAATAAATTCTAAAAAAGAAAAATTAAATCAACAAAATGAAACAGAAACTATATAAATGCCAAAAAATATATTTTCTTCAAACCCTGAAAATAGACATGTTGACTTCTCTAGGAAACATTTATTTTAAAATGTTGGAAGACATAAAAGCAAACCTAAAAGCAATAAAAAGGCATGTGTTAGAAATGTCTAATAGCATGCATTTTGGGGAGGGGGATTATGAAATAGCTCTGTGCTTCCAAATGTTTTATTAAAGTCTTTGATATTAATTAAAACTAAATATGTACCATGAAGTAGGCCAAAGAGGAATATCCAAATTTTCAAGACACACCTGAAAAGATTGGATGGTTCTGTGCTCCTTGCCAGTTCGGATTCACTCCACGCCAGGATTATCGTGATTTACAGTTTACCTATGAACATTTGGTTTACATGGTATCTGCCTTCCTGGTGGATTGGTGAGTGATGAGCCTCAAAGATAAAAGGTTCATTCATATATTCATTTAATAAGTTTTTACAAAGGACCATTTGATGCCACATAATGTTTGCCACAGATGCCTTGTGAACAGATAGACCAGGTCCCAGCTGCTGTAGAGCTTATATTGCATATGATTGTAAAATATACCACATAGACAAAGGAAGAGTCTTGTTCACAGGCCGTTCTAAGGATGGCGTGTCTGCTCACCCTCTCCCTGATCTGGGTATTTCAGACTCTTGATTGCAATTATGATTGGGACTACCTGGTTCAGATTTATCCCTGTAGCATTATCTACAGGTGTCATTTAACTTTATTGTATTTTTATTTTCATACATAATGCAACCATTCACAATGGTGCATAGCAGGTAGCCAACAGGGGGCAGAGTGTCTTGAAGGGGCAAACAAGCTATGCTCTGGCTGTTCCTAAAGCGTTCTTTCAAGAAGCTGATGCCATTCTAATAATCATTCTTTTGTTTATAATTTGTTTTGCCTTTCTCCTCTCTCTGTGTACTTTTATCCTTGGAGATCTGAAATTTCACAGTGATATTACTGAGTTTGAATCTTTTATCATTTATTAGGCTTAGTATTTTGGGCCTTTCTAACAGGGAAACATGTCGTGTCCTTGTTAGACCTCTCGCTTTGAGGTCTCAGAAATTATCTGGTATGATTTGTTTAATAAACACCTCCTCTCTGTTGAGTTTTTGTTTTTTACCTTCTGGAATTCCTGATACTCTGATGTTAGATTTTCTGGTCTGATCCTCTAATTTTTAAAAAAATATTTTCTCATAGTTTTCTACCATTGCCTTTGATTTTATCTTCTTGAAGATTGTTTAAGTTTTATCTTTCAAGACTTTCACTTGATTTTTAATTCAGTTTAACTTTATTTCAAGAATCAGCTCATCTCATTCTTTGTTCCTTCCTTCTGGTATCCTATTTTGTTTTATTAACATATATGAGGACAAGCTAGTTTGCAGGAACAAGTGGTCAGGGGACCAGGATTAATTAAGATGAGGCATGTGAAACACACCCCTCCAATGCCAAATTTAAGGTGGCACCAAAAAACTCGGTGACAAAGATAAACACTATTCTTATTATAATATTTTTTTTAAAAAAATCAAAATTAGTGTAAAAAAAACCATGCTGAACAAAATATCAAAATTTTGAATAAGATGGCTCAAGTAAGCAGTGATGTGCTGAGACATACTAGAGCCAAAGCCAAAATGAAACATCAGTATACTGATCCTGTCTTTATTTAAAATTTGGATATTTTGTTCAGCATGTACTTTTTTATTAATTTTAATTTTTTAAAATATTGCATTAAACAATTATCTATCATAGTTACTGAATTTTGGGGCACCCTTTTAAATTTAGGGCTGGAAACAAGTGCTTCGCTTGACTCATTCACCTCCTCCTAGTCCCAGCCCTAAATGGACACAAATATATAGTGACTCAACCACAGAAGCTTCTCTTTCACATACCAGTTGAGCCAGAATACGATTCAGCCATAAAAAAGAATGAAGAAGTACTGATCCATCTCACTCATGAATGACTCTTGAAAACATTGCATTAAGTGAAAGAAGCCAGGCATAAAACTATATGATTCTATTTATAGAAATAACTAGAATAGGCATATCCCTAGACATAGAAAGTAGACCAGTGATTTCCAGGGACTATGGACAGGAGAAAAGAGAGTGACTCCTTAGTAGGTACACAGTTTCCTTTGGGGGGGATGAAAATGTGCTATAACTAGATTGTAGTAATGGCTACACAATATCATAAATGCACTTAATGTTAATAATGGTAAATTTTATGTCATTTGTGTTTTGTCATAACAAAATGTTGAACAGGGTAAGGGAACTAAGTGGAAGCAAGACTTCTACACTTTACTTGAAGTGGTTAAATACTGATACTAGTAGATAAGGTATATAAGAGATCAACAGAAAGGATAAAACAACATGATCTAATAATATATTCTGAATAAGAAACTAACTTCAAATATTTGGCAGGTTAAAAATAAGTGAATGGGAAAAGGTATACCATGCTAGCACTATTAAAAAAAAAAAAAAAAAAAGCAGAGGTGGCTATAGTGGTATCAGACAATGTAGACTTCAGACCAAAAAAAAAAAATTACTTTGGCTTCCTTCTATCCATAGTGATCCTTTTATTAAAGGGTCAGTTGACTACACCCTTGCATGCTTTTTTGTTCTTTGCATGGCCAAGTTGTGAATTTTCCAAACTTACACTGTTTCCCTTATAATTTTAAGGGAAAATTCCATCTTTAAGATATTCTTCTCTTTTTTTCATTTTACTGTAAGCAGTTGAAAGAAGCTACACAGCTTTTTTAGATATTCTGCTTACAAATTTCTTCTGGCCGATATTCTAGTTCATCACTCTTAAGTTCTGCCTTCCACATAGCCTTCAAGCAAGGATACAATTCAGCAAGTTCTTGGCCACTTCATGACAAGGATGACCTTTACTCCATTTTCCAATACATTGTCCCTCATTTCTGTCTGAGACTTCACCAGAATGGTCTTTACTGTCCATATTTCTACCAACATTCTGGTCATGACCACTTAAGCAATCCCTAAGAAGATTTAGGGTCTGCCTACAGCTCTTGTCTCCTCTTGAGCTCTCACCAGAATCATCCTTAATGCTCCGTTTATGGCAACCTAGGCTTTTTCTAGCCTCCTCCTCCAAATTCTTCTACCCTCTGCCCAGGTCCAGAGTCACTTCCACATTTTCAGGTATTTGTTATAGCAACAGCCTCACTCTCTGTACCAATTTTCCATCTTAGTCAATTTTGTACTGCTATGACAGAATACCACAGACTAAGTAATTTATAATGAGCGGAAATGTATTTCTTACAGTTCTGGAGGCTAGGAAGTCCAAGACTGAGGGGCTGGCATTTGAAGAGGGCCATAATGCAGCAGCATCCCCTAATGGAGGGTGGAAGGGCAAGAGAGCATGCATGCAAGAAAGAAACAGAGAAGGCTGAACTCACTTTTATAACTCACTTTCCAGATAACAAACCTATGCTTGTGATGATGACATTAATGCATTTATGAGGGCTGTGCCCTCATGACTTAATCACCTAAATGTCCCACCTTTCAATACTATGGCATTGGGGCTGAAGGTTCGTTCCAACATATGAACCATAGCAGCAACTTTATTTATGATAGCCAAAACCCTGAAACCAGCCAGATGTTCTTCAATTTGTGAATGGCTAAACAAAGTGGCACATTTGCACCATGAAATATTAGTCAGCAGTAAAAAGGAACAAACTACTTTAATACTCAACAACGTGTATAAACCTCAAGGTGAGTGAAAACAGCTGATCTTAAATTTGCATGTTGTACGATTTTATTTATAACATTCTCAAAACAAAATTATAGAGGTGGAGAACAGATTGGCTAGCTACCAGAGGCTAAAGATAGGATGAAGTAAGGGGTGGGGGAGATAAAAAGACAGAACAAGGAAGCCTTTTGTTGATTAGACAATTCGGTACCTTGATTGTGGTGGTACAGAAATGAAAACTACATATGTGATAAAATTCGGTAAAACTATACGCACATTCACAGTAATGAGTGCATATATTATATAACTGGCAAAATCCGAGTAAGCTCTGTAGATTGTGCTAATGTCAATTTCCTAATTTTATATTATCCTACACTTATGCAAAATGTAACCATTGGGGAAGGCTGGGTGAGGGTTTCCTTGAATTACCCTGTACATTTCTGTGTATCTTCCTATAAATCTGTAAGTATTTCAAATTTTTTTTAAATACATTTAAAAATAAATAAATTGACACAAAATGTATACCAGACAGTTACAACCCCCATGCCAAAAAAAGTCACAATATTAGACATGGTAGAATTCATGGCACAGAATTAAAACAAAGAAGGGCACTTTATTATGCTAAAATGAGCATTTTACAATGATGCCATAATGATTATAAACATATATCCTTCAAATAACATAGAATCAGCATTTATTAATTAAACAATTTCAAAAGACACAAAGAGAAAAAGAAGCACACATGTAGTTTAAACTTTAATTCCCCTTTACCAGTTGATGATGATCAATGACAAAAAATAAGTAAACATACAAAAGAGCTAAATAATATAATTAATATATTATATTTAAAATTCTGTACTTTGAAAATAGAGATCAAATTTGTTTTCTAGTGCCCATAGTATAGTCTTAAAAATTGACCATAAAAATCTAGACAATAAAGAAAACATCAATATCTTCCAAAATATTAAATAATATAGATAATATCTGATCATAGTGAAATAAAACTAGAAATTAACAGCTAGATTATAAAACAAAATTGTTTTTCTCCTGGAAATGGCAAAAGCAACTCATAGATAAAAAAGGAAATGTCAACCAAAATGTTTTATAATTCAAATACCACTTGTTAGAATAATTAGATACAGCTAAGTCTGCTCAGTATTCATAGCCTTAAATAATAACATCAGTAGACAAGAATAAAACCATTTGACTAAAAAAGTTTTGAAAAGAAAACAGTGTAAACTAAAAGAAAGCAAAAAGAGGAATTAATCAAAATGAAATAAACAGTAAAATTCAAAAAGAAAAATAATAAAGATTTTCTTTTTAAAAAATTTTTATTTTTAGTTATTAGTACATAATAATTTTATATCTTTTATAAGGTACATGTGATGTTTCAATACAGGCATACAATGTGAATTAATCCAATTGGGGATAACTGGAGTATCCATAACTTCAGGCATTTAAAATTTCTTTGTGTTAGGAACATTCTAATTTCACTCTTTTAGTTATTTTAAAATATACCCTAGCTTATTGTTGATTATTGTCACTTTGCTGTGCTATCAAATATTGCTCATTCTATCTAACTATCTAACTATATTTTTGCACCCATTAAGCATCTCCACTTCATCCCTTCCTCTCCACTACCCTTCCCAGCCTCTGGTAACAATCATCATACTGTCTCCATGAAATCACTTGTTTTTAATATTTAACTTCCATGTATGAGTATTGTCATATTATTTCCACACAGGAGAATTGTCTTCCTATGCATGTATTATTACACTTAATATAATATTCTCCAGTTCCATCCATGTTGTTGCAAATGGCAGGATTGCATTCTTTTTGTGGCTATATAATATTCCACTGTGTATACATACCACAATTTCTTCATCTATGCATCTGTTAATGGACACTTACGTAGATTCCAAATCTTGACTATTGTGAATAGTGCTGCAATAAACATGAGAATTCAGGTATCTTTTCAATGTACTGATTTCCTCTCCTTTGGATATATACCCAACAGTAGCATTGCTGGGTCATATGGTAGTTCTATTTTTAGTTTTTTGAGGAACCTCCACACTGTTCTCCATAGTGGTTGCACTAATTTACATTTTCACTAAGAGCATATGACAGTTCCACTTCCTCCACATCCTCACCTGCATTCATTGGCTGTCTTTTTGATAAAAGCCATTTTAACTTGGATGAGATGATATCTCATTGTAGTGAAAACTGGATATACATATGCAGAATGAAATTAGACCATTAGTTCTCACCATATACAAAAATCAAATAAAAATGGATTAAAAACTTAAATCTAAGACCTGTAACTATGAAATTACTAAAAGAAAACTTTTGGGAAATGCTTCTGAACATTGGTCTGGGCAAGAACTTCTTGAGCAATACCCCTAAAGCACAGACAACCAAAGCAAAATGTACAAATGAGATCACATCAAGCTAAAAAGCTTCTGCACAGCAAAGAAAACAATCAACAAAGTGAAGAGACAAACCAAAGAATAGGAGCAAATATATAAGGAGCTCCAACGACTCATTAAGAACACATCAAATAATTTGATTAAAAAATGAGCAAGGGGTATGAACAGACATTTCTCAAAAGAAGACATGCAAATGGCTAAGAAAAAAATGTTCAACATCATTAGTCATTAAAGAAATGCAAATAAAGATGTTCTAAAGCTAAAATTTTATAAAAATCAATAAAAACTGATAAATCACAAGATAACCTAAACAAGAAAAAAAATACAATTACACAAAATAAGAAAAAATAAAATTAGTCACATAAACTAGAATATTAAAGAAAAATCCTTAAAATACAACCTTGTTCAAATCTATGGACTGAGTAAATGGACTAGCCTGAGTAAATGGACTAGCTGAGTTAACAGACTAGCTCTGGGAAAATATTTTTAACAAAATTGACCTCGGAAGAGACAGAAAATCTCAATAGACTGATTTCCATAGAATATCATAAATTTGAAAAGTGCTATATCCAGATGGTATCATGGATACTATCAGCCAAATTTGTAAAGAGAAGATAATTTATTTAAAATATTCCAGAGCATAGAAAAAGAAGTGAAAGTTTCAAATTCATGTTATGAAGGAAGCATACTACTGATACTGAAATTGACAAGATTGAGCAAAATTAACAAATTCAACAAAAAAATCTAAAAGAAAATATTAACAAACAGAAGTCAGTAGCACCATAAAATATTTATTTGTATTTATTACAAACTCATTTTTTGGAACAGTTTCAGGTGGATTGCTATTAGTTCTTCTGTGTACATTTAGTCAGATTCAGCTGTGAATCTATCTGCTCCTAGGCTTCTCTTTTTTGGGAGACTTTTATTACTGATTCAGTCTTACTGCTCATTATTGGTCTGTTCAGGTTTTCTCTTTCTTCCTGGTTCTTCCTTCCTTCTTCTTAGGAGGTTGTATATTTCCAAGAATTCAATTACCTCTAGGTTTCCTAGTCTGTGAGTGTATAGTTGTTCTTAATAATCTCTGATGATCTTTTGTATTTTTGTGGTACAGCTGTAATGTCTCCTTTTTCATTTCTAATTTTGTTTATTTGAGTCTTCTCTATTCTTTTCTTGGTTAGTCTAGCTACCAGCTTATCACTTTTGTTTATCTTTTCCAAAAACAACTTTTCACTTCATTAATGCTTTGTATTGGGGTTTATAGTCTCTATTTCATTTAGTTCTTCTCTGGTTTTTGTTATTTCATTTCTTCTGAAAATTTTGGGTTTGATTTTTCAGATTTTTTAATTCCGTGACGTGTCATTAGATTGTTAATTGGCTCTCTTTCTACTTTTTAGATTCAGGCATTTAAGCTATCAGCTTCACTATTAGCACTGCTTTTGCTCTATCCCTCTGGTTTTGGCACTTTGTGTTTCTATTTTCATTTGTTTCAAAAAATTTTTTCATTTCCATCCAAATTTCTTTGTTGACCTGATGGTGATTAAGGAGCGTGCTATTTAATTTTCACATATTTGTATTGTTTCAAAGTTCCTCTTGGTATTGATTTTTACTTTTATTCCATTGTAGTTTAAGAAGATACTTTACATGATTTTGATTTTTAAAAATTTATTGTGACTTGGTTTGTGGCCTAACATATAGTCTATCTTGGAGAATGTTCCACAGGCTGATGAAAAGAATGTATATTCTGCTTTGCTGGACAGGATATTCTGTAAATGTCTGTTAGGTCAATTTTGTCTAAAGTCCAATTAAAGTGCATTTTTTCTGTCTAACTCATCTGTTTAATGCTGTGAGTAGGGTGTTGAAGTCCGCCACTATTATTGTATCTCTCTCTGTCTCTTTCTTTAGTTCTAATAATATTTATTTTATGAATCTGGGCACTCCAGTGTTGAATGCACATATATAATGACATTCTTTGCTGTTTTTTCACTGTTTTTGACTTAAAGTCTGTTCTATATAAGTATAGCTACTTCTGCTCACTTTTGATTTCTGTTTATGTGGAATATATTTTCTACCCCTCTACTTTCTATCCATATTTGTCTTTATAGATAAGGTGAGTTTCTTGTAAGCAGCATATAGTAAGATCATGTTTTTTGTGAGGGTTTTTTTTTTCAATCTGTGCAGCCAATTTATGTTCAATTTATGTTCAAGATTAGTATTGATATGTGAGGTTTGTTTCTGTCACATTGTTAATTGTTTTGTAGTTGTTTTATAAATTCTATGCTTCTTTCTTATATTCTGTTTGTCATTGTGGTGGTGGAATTCTGTAGTGCTGCCATTTGATATCTTTCTCTTCCTCTTTTGTGTGATTGATTTGCCAGTCAGTTTTATACTCATATGTTTTCAGGATGGTGAATGTCTTTCCCTTGCTTTCAAGTTTAGGATTCCCTTGAGAATTTTTTGTAGAGCTGGCCTCATGATGACAAATCCTTCAACATTTGCCTGTCTGAGAAAGACTTTATTTCTCCTTAATTTATGAGGTTAATCTTACTGGATATAGAATTCTTCACTGACAATATTTTCTTTCAGTAATTTAAATAAGTCATCTTTTTCTTCTGGACTGTAAGATTTCTACTGAGAAGACTATTATTAGCCTGATGTGGTTTCCTTTCTAAGTGATTGGATGCTTTTCTCTTCCTGATTTTAAAATTTATTCTTTCACTTTGACTTTAGACAGTCTGATTATAATGTGCTATGTTGAAATAATTTTTGTGTTGTATTTTCATGGGAATCACTGAGCCTCCTGTATCTGGAGGTCTAAATATCTTGCTAGACATAGGCAGTTGTCATACATTACTTCATCAAATAGGTTTTCTAAATCTTTTGATCTCTCTTCACCCTGGGAATACTAATAATTCACAATTTGGTGGATTTATGTAGTCCCAAACATCTTGAAGCCTTTGTTTATACTTTTTCTTTCTTTTTTCTTTATTTTTGTCCAATTGGATGAGTTTAAAAAGACCTGTCTTCAAGTTCTGAGGTTCTTTTCTCTGCTTGGTCTTGTCTATTGCTGAAGATTTTCATGTATTTTGTAATTCTGTCAATGAATATTTTAATTCCAGAATTTCTGTGTGGTTTTTTTAAAGATATTTATCTGGTTGGTGAATTTTTGATTCATATTCTGAATTAATTTTCTGAGTTCCTTATATTGGTGTTCAGATTTCACTTGCATCTCATTGAGCTTCTTTAAAATCAATATTTTGAATTCTCTACCTGGGATTTTGAAAATTTCTTTTCAGTTAACATGTATTACTGGAGAATTATTGTGTTCCTTTAGGGATGTCGTATGACCTTGCTTTTTCATGTTTCCTGTGTTTTTACATTGATTTCTGCATTGATCTGGTGTCACTTCTTTTTTTTAATTTATTTTCATTGTAGGGATACTTTTTCCTGAAGATGTGACTATGATATTGGTTGAGTAGGGCCCTTTGGCTTTGCTTTTGAGTATGTGCTGTAGTGAAGTCTCTGTATGATTTCTTTGGCTATAAACAGTGTTAATGGTACCTATAGTTACCTCAATATGTGAGAATGTGGTTATTGGTGGAAGCTTTGGTGAAGTTGTGCTGAGGACTGGAATGCAAGGTGGGCTCATCTTCGTGTTTCAGTAGTAGCAGTAGTGTATGATGGCACCTGTGTTGTGGTTCCAGTCAGGCTGATTCTTGGGCCTCTGGGTGACTTTCTTGGGTGTTGATGGAGGTAGTGGTATACCAGGTGGGTGAATGGGCTCCTGAGAAGCTGGGGTGACATGGGCAAAGACAGAAACAGTGTGGATAAAACGCTCTGCTGGGTCCCAGCTACTGTGCACTTGTGTTGGCAATGGTTGCAATGAACTGTATGGACCAGCCTCCGGGCCAGTAGGTGACATTTGCAGGTAGCAGCCAGCTGAGGTAGTGGTGGTAAGGAGTTTATGGCCTACCTCAGTCCCCTGAAAGGAGTACTTTGGTATCCCAGGTGGCAGATTGGTTTGTGAAACACCCAGGACCTTAGATCCTGCATTCGGTCTTGAGAAGGCAAAGCCAGGTAGAGTCAGACCAGGAAAGCTTCCTCTCAAGCCT
This sequence comes from Cheirogaleus major, assembly GCA_963574435.1. Taxonomy (NCBI): domain Eukaryota; kingdom Metazoa; phylum Chordata; class Mammalia; order Primates; family Cheirogaleidae; genus Cheirogaleus; species Cheirogaleus major. Next base: position 17,545 of record CAUYPO010019371.1, on the reverse strand, counting down.
TCCATTGGTGAGCACCTGCACCAGCCATGACAGATGGGGGCAGGGTGATCCTCTGGACCCTAGCAGAATGTTTGGGTGAGGGGTGACTGCCGTTGCTCTGAGGTCCTGTCATGGAGAAGGTGAGGCCAGTCCCATCAGCCTCAGTCTTGGCCAGTGGGTGAGGGACTTGTAACTGTTTCACATCCCAGCTCCTGCTGGGCTCAATCCCCCATCCCAGATGTTGCAGCCAACCCAACTCTGTGAAAGACCCAGGAGTTTGTGCCTAGTTCACAACTCAGCCCCAGGCCATAGGAGCCTCAGCCCAGGTCAAGACCAAGCACTGGAGCAACTTTCATCCTTCTCAAGTCCTGGGGGTGGGGCCCAGTTCCAGTGCCAGTGACTGCAGCCCATACCGTGCTCACTTCTCATTCATGGTCATAGGAGCCCACCCTGCTCTCATGTTCCAGTTTCATAAGCAGCAGTCCGAATTTCCCTAACACCTAGGACTGGTGTCGCTGGTCCCCAGGACTGTGCACAGTCTGTTAAGAGCTAGGGACAGCAATGATGTCTGCCTATAGCCACAGGAAGTTTAGGAAGGCCATGACATGCAGGGCATGTTCCCTCCCTGGAACAGTTCCTTCTTATAGTCTGCCAGGTACTCCCTAAATTAGATTTGGAGCCTGGGAGGGTCAAAGTCCTCTCTGATGGCCTGGATTATATGATTCCCCGATGGGAGAGTGGAACATAGAAAGATACCCACTCACACTCTCCCATATTTCTGAGTCACTCCCAGTTCCTGACCAGTCTCCAGTGCACAGGCTCCCTGTTTTCGTTCTCCTTCCTACTTTTTGGAGTTATCTGCTGCTTTTCTATTGAACTTCCATGTTCCCTCTTGGATAATGTATTTAAAGTGTGATTGTCTACAGCCTATTTTGGTTCTTCTAAGTGGATGAGGCATGTTTGAAATGCTTCTGATCAGTCATCTTGGAAAAAAAAAACAAACCCTAACATCATTCTTAATGGGACAATATTGGAAGCATTTCTACTGAAGTCAGGAATAGGAAAAGAATACCCACCATTGGTTGTGGTTTTGTTTTCCATTTTCTAACTAGACAGGGCAATTCTAAAGTTCACATATAAAAAATCAGTAAGAATAGTCTGGGAAATTCTAAAAATAAAAGGAATGAGAGTAGATTTAACACATCAGATATTACAAATGTTTTAAAGCTTTAGTAACTAAAACAGGGTGGTACTGATACATGAATAAACCAATGGAACAGAATTTTTAAAGTTAATATGGGAGACTTTAATATATAATAAAGGCTTCATTCCAAATTAGTGTGTAAAAAATATGGTCTATTTAGTACATTGAATGGGAACAATTTATGTGGGGGAAAAATTGGTTTCATGTCCCCTATGATACACCAGAACCAATTCTAAATGCATCAAAAATAACATGCAATATATTAACCCATAAGAATTCTATGAATACTAGTACTGCATTTTATAAATTTGTATTGACAATGGCCCTCTAATTGTGACTCTAATCCAGAAACTGTTAAGGAATAGATTGATAAATTGATGATATAAAATTCCAAAACTTTATTATGGCAAACAACACTAAAAGTAAAGTTAAAACACAAATGAAATTTGAGAAAAATATGAACAAGACATGTCAAAGAGCTAATCCTCTTAATTAAAGAGATCCTAGAAATAGGAGAAAAAAAGACCACAAAAATGTAAATAAATGGAAATAGGTGCTAAAACTTCAAATATTAAAAAGACAGCAAGCCAATAGAAAAATGGGCACAAGATACACAGAGAATTTATGAAAAATGAAATAGAAATAGCACTTACAGTTATGAGATGTTTGCTCTCACTCACTGGCACTCTACAGTGAGATGGATATGGGGGTGGTCTCCAGCCAACAAGAGAGAACCTAAGCAATGTTTGGAATCAGAATGCCCTGTGGATTTGTCAGAAAAAAATTAAGTTCCCCAGAAATCTGCAGAAATGTTAGGAAGAGACAAGCCACGAGGAATGAATAGGGAGCTTGAGGTTTGATTAGGATATTAAGATAAAAAGCAACCACTGAAGGTTAGAGGAAGTGGGGACTTTTGGATGGAAGATTCTGAGGTTCATTTGAGAGAGCATCTTTTTTTCTCAAGCACATTTTGTGACAACAATCACTTGCAAATGCTTCTACTGTGTCCTTTTGGTGCATGGGGGAAGGGCAGTCTTCAACTGCTTATATATGAGTAGCAGTTGGATAAGAGGTCTTAAAAGCGTGATGGTCCAGTCCATTAGTAGAGTTTGCAGGCTTGCAAGGCTTAACGTACATCAGCCACCAAATTCTATTTCTGGATGTGCCTCCAACTCCAAGTAAATTTTGAAAGCCAGTTAGCCCTTTTCTTGCTCCTACGTCTCCTGTGTCAGATTCCAGGAAAGTGTTTCAGACATGACAGGGGACTAGCACTCACAGTTAAAGAGGAAGCAGTTATTAGAGGCTTTAGAACAAATGAAATAGGCATTTCAAAGAACTTCCAGAACCTAACACTGAAGTAGAATGGTAGTTTCTCCAGTTATAGCTTCTAGGCTTAGCAGCTGGAAAGCTGAATGACAGGTGCTTTATTTTTGAGAGCTCAGTAAGATAAGCACTACCTCCAACAATGCAGTTGAACCTCATAAAGCTATTGTTGAGCATAAGAAGCCAGCCCTGCAAGAGCGTATACAGTGCGACCCCACTGTGCAAAGTTCAAGAACAGTCAAATTAATCTATGGCATTATCACACAGAAGAGGGGTTACTTAGGGAGGAATGTGACTAAAAGGGGCACACAGGAGTATTCTGGGTACCATCTTTTGATATCTGTGTTCTAGTGACATGTGTGTTCACTTTGAAAATTCATTTCTTACACACTGGCAATATACATACTTTTATATGTATGCATTAGACTTGAAGAAAAAGGTTTTAAAACTACATTGAGATAATTTTTTTTTCACTTTTCCAACTGGCAATAATCCAAAATATCAGATAGTATGCATTGTTAGGCTACAGGGAAACAGACTCTCATGTATTACTGGTCAGAGAGTCAACTGGTACTGGCCCCAAGGAAGGTGATTTGGCAAAGTACCTGGGGATCTATTAATAGCAATTCCACTTCCAAGAATTTGTCTTAAGGCTATTCTTGCACACAAGTGAAATTCTGCATCCAACAGGCTGTTCATTATAGCATGATCTCTACTAGCAAAGGACTGAAAACGATCTGAATTTTCCTTAATGGGAAAGAAGAAAAACAGAATGTGGTTCGTCTATATATTGGACCCCTAGGCAGCTGTTGAGAAAGAATAAGAAAGCTATTATGTATTGAAAACAAAAGTCCTCAACGATATATATATTAAGCGAAAAGAACAAGCCACTAAAATACACATAATATGTTGCCATTTGCATTAAAAAGTGGCGTGTATAAGTAATACGTATCTGTATTAAGTTAAATAAGCACAAAATTCTTGGGAAGGATAAACAAGAAACTAATAATTGTCACCTGGCTCTGAGTGGAGGATGGGAACTGAGCGGATGGAGGCTTTTCTATTTTTATCATAACTTTTACATACTTTTGATGCTCAAAACATGAATGATTTATCTATTCCAATAAATACATTTTTAAAAATTATTTGAGGAAAAAAAAATTAGGGTACATATTCAAGGTCCTAGAGCTGAGACTCACACCTGGGTCTTTCTGATACCACTTCCGACAGTCCCATCAGACAGCCAGGACAGAAAGACTGAAATAGGTTAGGGACAGGCCAAAGTGTGTGCTGAGGGCAGGATAGGGAGGTAAGCTGGAAGGCGAAGGGGTTGCTGATGCCTTTGGAAGTCTTTGATGTCAGGATTGTTTCAGCTTTCCATGCGGGTACCAAAAGACAAGATCCCTGCCACTTAGGATGGGAGTGGCTTACTGGGGCCCATTGAAAGCCATGCCACTGGGTCTTCTAGCCACCAGCAAACAACCCATCACCCTCCCCACTTCACAGCTGGGCTTTTAACCTAGAAGCCATTCTAGGAGCACAGCTTCTCTGTCTGTCCTTCTCACCTCCCCCTACAATTCATGGCTCAGCACACTGCAAACTACTCTTCATCTGACCACAGAAAAGAGTGGCCCACTCCACGCATGACTTTCAAAAGTCACGCACTTTGATACACGCCTTCTGGGCTGCTCTTCAAGCCCTGTGATTCTGGGATTCACAATTTTATAGCCAGATCTTTCTCTAAAACTGTGGGCCCTTTGGTTTATTCTTAAGAACTTAAATGTGAATGAATATAAATGTATATAGCCATACACACAAACATGTCTTTAATTCTCATTCACTACTGCATGGACAGTTTCCTTTTTGCAGTTAAACTAGTTCTATCTCACTGCTATATGATTTTGATGTGACTGTGTGACTAATTCCATGTCCCTTAGAACTTTGCTACTCAAACCTAGCCTGTGGATAGATCAGCAGAGTCAGCATTGCCTGGGAGCTTGTTAGAAATGTAAATTCTTGGGCCCCCCCATCCCCAGATCTTCTGAAGTAGAATCTGCATTTTAACAAAATGCCCAGGTGATTTGTATGCATGCTGCCCTTTGCAAAGCCTGCCCCAAGAAGACATTCTGTACACTTAAAAGATCCCATTAGGGGGGAAAAAGCTGGGGAGTAGGGGAGAAGGGAAGACTGTCATGTGTCTATTTCTGCAAAATACTCTCTATTCTCAAAAATATGTGCCACACTTGGCTTCCTTGATTTGCATATAATGAAAGGTAAGCAGGCCACGGGAAATGGTTCACGGGTACTCCACATGGAGAGCGTATGAATGAACTGATCCAAGGGAGACTGTCAGGAATGCAGCTTGTCAAAGCTCTGGATCAAATGGAAATAAGGATTGCCTATGCATGGGGGCACAGCTGGAAGAAAACGTGTTTCCTTTAAAAAAGAAATTCCTAGGTATCCAGGTAAATCCACAGGAGTCGGATGCTGCTAACAAAAAAGACAAATTGAAAAACCATTCAGCATCTCCCCCTAACAGCCTCCTGTAGGAAGAGGGAGCTGACTGAACATTTCTGAGAATAAAGCTCTAATTTATTCTGGGCATTGGGCTAGCCATAGGCAGCCTGTCCTAGGAAGACTGTCAGAAGTACTAAAGGAAATAGTGGGACAGAGGAAGAGATGCTTTTTAATGATGTTAGTGGTTAAAAGAATAAGAAAGGAAGTCACAGTGATTAAAATGCACTGTGCCATCTCTCCCTCTTATGTGTTCAGAAAGGGGCGAAACCACGTTAAACTGAAAAACGTTTTGTCTGATTACAACATAATATATAGCCACTATTAAAAAATTTGGAAAACAAGAGCTCAAAGAAAATAAAAATTACCCATAATCTCATCACCCAGATCATATTTTGTTTTGTAGCTATATTGTTCTTTTATCATTGTCTTTCTCATTATTCTAAAGGTTTTCTTTTTTGTAACTGCATCATATAGGGATACAAATATTAAAAAGTTAGAACACTTTGGGACTATATAGGATAAAAAAAGAAAATCCTTCTCCGCTCCCATTCTCCCTATCCCACGCCCTTAGCCAGGCAGAGCTATAAAAAGTCTTTATGTATTTGCATTCTTATATATACATACACAAACATATTGCCTGGAGTAGTTTATTCGCTACATATGTGGGCTCATACTCTTTTCATATTGTTCTGCATCTTGCTTTCATCCTTTTAACCATATGCTTTGAAGAGTTCTTCCATGCTGGCACACCGAGAGCCATCACACTCATTAAACTGCTGCATCATATTCTGTCATACAGATACGTCACAGTTCATTTAATTATTTTTCTACTGATGGATAGTTTAGTTATCCCCCTTCTTCAATATTATGATTAAGTGGGCAATGAAATCCACATACATGCCTCTGTGAACATATGCACATCTCTAAAAGAAGAATTCCTGGTACTGTCTTTGCATTTACATTTTTGATAATGCCTTTCAACTTGCCCCCCAATCTTGACAATTTATAATCCCATCAATTGAGTATTCACTGAGTATCCTCAGTTCCCACACTCTTTCTCAACTGAGTGATTTAGAGTGCTCATTGCTCACACTCTTTCCTACTTTTGCTTAAAACATTGCCAATCTGTGCCAATCTGGTGGGCCAAAGACATTATTTTATCGGTTATACATTTTTCTTATCCTCTTTTATAATGAGGTTGACCAGAATTTTCTTGTACATTTGTGATCATTTTTAGTTCCATGAATTACTTGTTCAGTCCAATGTCATTTTTCTAATGGGTTGTCTTCTTTGTATGGGTTTGTAGATCTTCATATATTATAAATGATCTTGTCCAGATGTTTTTCCTTAATAATATTTCTACCAACAACAACAAAAAAACAGAAGAACTTGACAGAAGCTCAGTCTATGGGAGGTTAGAACAGACCATACTTGACAGGCTGTTTCATTTATGAGCACTCAGTCAAGTAAATGAGCTCCAGGTAAGAGTAGTGGATGCTTTTGATCATGCCTGATACAAAAGGCACCTAGACATGACCATGAGAACTCTTTCTCATGATGGCCATTGATGTTTGTGGGATTGGTTTGTCAGTTTGCTCCTGGGAAAACTTTTCTTTTGGAGAGATAAAATACTTTTTCTGCACCACACAGATTCCATGTATTAAGGACAAGAAGATAGAGCCTTTCTATCAAAAATATCATTTATGTGTTTTTACCCTATTTCCTTTTTTGAAGACAATTAGACAGAATTTATAGAAATGTTTAAAATAAAATAGAATTCAGAAAAAGACAAGGGAAAGATAATTAGGGCAACTTTAACCCTCTCAAATGAATGCCCGAAGGTTTGGTACAATGGCTAGAAGTTGATTGCAAATTTAGTCTAAGAGTCTTCAAGCTAAAATAAAGAATGAAACATGATCAGAGCAAGATTTACACTGTTTGTATAATCAAAAGATACCAGTTACTCAAATCAAGCACAGTTTTCCCTCCACTGAATATTCATAAAGGAAATGCTATACGTAAGGAAGAATACCATCTTGAGAGTAAATTCTTTAAGAGGTTTGCGTAGTTATTTTTTCCTTCCCCCTTAATACAAGACAAAATTGGAACAACAGAAAATTTGGGAAGAACAATTATTTTAAGTGTAGAACACTTTTCCTCAAAAAAAATGTACAAGGAAAGCATGTTGGACATTTTCTACAATAAAATGTTAACAACAAAAATAAGCAATAGGCAGGTATAATTTACATGCCTCACTTAAAGCAGACCTTATAATGTGAAAGTATGACTGTATCAAAGGAATGATTTAAAGGGAAAGGTGTTTCTTAGTCTGTTTTGTGCTGCTATAACAGAATACCAGAGACAGACTGGATAGTTTATAAAGAAAAGAGATGTATTTGGCTCACTGTTATGGAGGCTGGGAAGTCCAAGATCAAGGGGCTGGCATCTGGTGTGGGTCTTCATGCTGCATCATCCCATGGCAGAGGGCAGAAGGGCAAGAGAGGATGTGTCCACGATAGAGAGGGAAGGGGGCTAAACTCATCCTTTTTATCAGGAACCCACTCCCATGATCACTAACCCACTCCTGCAATAATGACATTAATCCATTCCTGAGGGCAGAGCCTTCCTGACCTAATCACCTCTTAAAGGCCCCACCTCCCAACACTATTGCATTGGGGATTAAGTTTCCAACAAATGTACTTTGGGGGACACATTCAATCTAGAGCAGGGTGTATTTTAGAAAAATGCTCATCATAGGATTTCTTTCAATGATATTTTCTGCAAATGCACGTGAAATTGGAGTCTGTTTTCAAAGGTAAGTGTGTGACTTTCCAGCACACCTCTGCCATTTACCTAGAAGCACAGGTGTAGAGAGGAAGCACTGGTACAGGTGGCCATTGGCATGCAGAGGAATTAGCCCAGGCTGTGGCTTACCAAGGGAAGCTTGCCAGTGGAGAAAGAAAAGGAGATACAAGTTTCTCTTCTAAAAGGAGGCAGTTGGGAGCCCTTCTCTGCTCTCCTTCCTTGGGGTTCATCATACAGGAAGGGGACTGAGTGGACTGGTCAGCTCCCAGCACCTGGACTGGGGGCCACATTCGGAAGAATGGAGCTTCTGAAAGATGGTGGGGGGCAGTGGATGAGGAAGCAGCACTGTCTTCTTTCTGCTCCTCCACCCTTGGGGCCCAGTAGTGAGTTTTTCCCATCCGTCAAGCAGGCCTGGAACTCCTGAAACGCCGTGAGATGGCCAGGGTGCTGGGCTGGGACCAGCTCAAAGCTCGGCGCTGAGGGGGTCCTTCCTGCTTTCATGAGGGCCAAGGTAAGATAAAAACCTCAGATGTGAGCTTTGAGGGAGTCTAGGCAAGTCAGACCTCAGGTTTTGCTTTATCTTGAGGCAACAAAGGTCTAACTCGGAGAATCTCCCTGTGGGGTCTCCAGAGCAGCAGCAATATCTCCTGGGAACTTATAAGAAATGCACATTCTCAGGCCCAGCTCCAAAGCTACTACATCAGAAACTGTATTTGAAGCAGGCCCCCTGGTGATTTGAATGCATGCTCAAGTTTGAGAAGCATAGATCTAACTTGCAGAAGGAAAAGTTGCTTCCCCATGGCCCACTCCACCTCACTCAAGTTTCTCATCAGGATGGGGCCAGCTAAAAATAGTGTTACTTTGTCTCCTATTTGCAGATTGTCACCCTGTGGTTGCATCTGCTTCTCAGGCATATTCTATGGAATGGTGAGTGCTCTAGGAGCACAATTTGAGGAACCTTGGCCCCTTGATCACAATATTATCTAATAGGACCCTGATCTTAGCCTGGTTTTCCTAAAATTCATAAATTATCTGTCTTTAAAAGAACCAAGCTGGAGTATTTATAGCCTAAGGAAGCTAGCCACAGCATAGTTCTAAAAAAAAAATCTGCAGTTTGCATCAGTAAATGGTGAAAAAATGTAAAGTCTCATATGTTGCTAGAGGAAAAAAAGAAAGAAAAGGGCAGAGAACTTCTCAGAATGAGATATTCGGTTTATTCAAGCTTGTAAATATAGAAATCCAGACTGCGTGTTAAACTCGAAATAATAATGCTGCTCCAATCTAGCAAGGATTGAAGGAAGCATTTAGATCCACACTTTACCTATGTGGTAGAATCATGAGGACACTCTTCCTGCAGGTACCTGGATTTGGTGCCTGTATTTGCAGAATGCTGTGGCCAAGTTCTCATTGTACCATGGTCAATCACACACATTTTGTCTTTGATGTTCAAGGGTTTGGCTCCATGAACAAATCTGCACCATTAAAGCTAAAGGCTCAGAAATCAACCACCAAAAGCTTCCATCCTAGTGCTTCCAACTGAAAAAGAATGACTCGTTGCTTAAGTATTTTTATAACTAAAGAGAAAGTGAGGGGTGACTTGAGTCAGAAAGTCACATAAAAGAAAATTCTGGCTCTATACCACTTGCTTGTGATTTATTTATTTCTATCATGCAGTTGTCAGTGCTATTAAAATAATGTCAAGGACATAATGATGAATTTAATAAGATATTGATGGTGGATCTGACAATGGGTTAGTGCCTAAAGTAATGAAACGTCAGGGTAAAGTGCATTATGTGCTCACTTGCATCGTTAAAGTGACTCCAGGCGAACCAAGCAGCAGCAATGAGACTTCCTTCAGAGGCACTAAATGGCTGCTCTTCCACTAAAAGCTCTCCAGCTCTTCTTACCCTGGGATGATGGATCAGAACTGAAACTCCTACATCTAAGAGAGAAAAGAGAGAGTGCCCGACAGGTCTAAACTAGTTCAAGTGCATTACCTCCAATGTGCACACAAAGCCAGGCTAGTTATTAAAATGTGATATATGGCTCAAAACGCAAACAATGAACGTATTCCACAAAGGGCAAATAAAGCCCAAATTTACTTAATTCCTGACTAAATCTCCAAGTGAAATGGCCTCTTCATTTCATTACTAGGCTTTGTTCAATGCCGTCAACATCTAATTATATTTTTAATGTCACTATTGGGATTTAAATTACCTATAAATATAGGGCCACTCTTAGAGATTTCTTTAAGACATATTCCCATTATTTCTCATTCCTTCACCTAGAACTATGGAACACACACACACACACACACACACACACACATACACCAAAACTGGAATTTAAAAAGTTACATCAAAACACAGCTTCTTTCAGGTTGTCTTTTGATCTTTGTGTTTTGTGAGTTCTTAAAGTGGATTTGAGGTGCCGGCTGTCTGTGTTCGTAAAATTGAGTGAGTAATTGGCAGGGCCGTGTGCTATATATTCAGGAGAAGGGAAATGACATTTGAAAGGAGCAATGGGCGAGAATGGAGAAAGGAAGAAAGAAGAGAAAAAGAGGGTAAGAGAGGGAAAGGAGATGAAAATAGAGTGAAAAGAGAGAAGAAAAAAAAGAAAAGGAGAAAAGAAAGGACAAAAGACTGACTTCAAAGAAGTCTTGAAACAGAACCATTACAAGAGAAGGAAAGAAATTTGAATGTTCTATACTTTATTGTCCCATTAACTGAACTCGCCAATTACTTAACTGTTATGTTATTTTGACTGCGAAGTCAAAACAAATGAAATACATTCAATGCTGAGTTTAGAATCTAAATCCTGAATTTTGGATCATGGCACAGCTCATATGAAACCAAAAATGGCCTGTGGCTGGGCCGAGTATCTCCAAAGTTAGCTGACAATTTCAGTGGCACATCAGGGACACCCACAAAGATGCAGGACTTCTCATCAGTTTCATGACTATGCCTGAAGGGGACTTGAAATGAAAGCAATGTTAAAACTTTTGAATTATGATGAAGGTTTTGCACTTAGCAATGTCCAGTTGATTCTCATTATTCATGGTAATTATCTACTGTAAAGTTGCCTCAAACACAGAATTAGCTAATCCTGAACTATTGCTCCTAGGGGAAAAGCAGAGTTAGGTCCCTGCAAGCCGGTGGTCACACACTTTCTTTCATCAGTTAATAAAAATGTAACTTTTTAAATGTGTTTCTATTTAAGGACACCTTATTTTATATATAAAATATACATATATAGGTGATTCACGAAATATACATATAGACAGGTGATTTATTAACATTTGACTCATGGCCAACAGCAATATAACCCATGCCTGAGCGAAGCTTCTGTAACACACATACCTTCTCCGTAAGTATTCTACATCGTATTCTACATCATATTCTACATCGTATTCTACATCGTATTCTACTCGTGCTTAGGAATTTTGGACAACACCGCAGCACTGTATTAGGGGGCCATTTTAAACAGTGAAACCACCAACAAAAAGCTCCAAAAAAACTGCAAAAAGGACACTTGTTTATTGCAAGAGAGCTGAAACAGGAAGGCACAGGATCGCCTTGTGCGACCTCAGCTGGGAGCACACGCACTGGGCGACTCAAATTTTTTGTCCCTCTGTGCATGTCTTCAAATGACTGTAAAAGCAGCGGGAGTATTGATTTTGAAGTTATAAATGCATTTTAGCGAGTAGGTGAATTCGCAAATATGGAATCCACCAATAATGAAGACCAATTGTATTTAGGTTTTCCATTCAATTTGGCCATAACCTTCCAACTTTTATTCTGCCTTGGCACCTTGACTCTGGAGTGTCTACGTACTCTTCAGTTTCTTTGACTGTATAACGAGAAAATTATATCTGTCTCTTCCAGATATCTGCAGCTATGTTTCAGTTCTCGACTTCTTTTTCTTAAGTTAAACAAGGTAAAATAAAACATAGAGAATACTGAATCATTAAAAATTTAGAAGAAATGGAAAGCAACAAAACTTGAAAGAGGGCCAGATTGGAAACGGAATCGGTGTTGCGTTTTACAATGCCTTCACAAACTTTATCTCACTTAATAACGACAACCTTTGCTGAGTATTTTGTGAGTAACCAAGAGGTTAAGGGACACATCCGTGGTCAGACAGCTAACAAGTCATAGGACCAAGACTTCAACTGAGGCTTTTAGATTATAAATTCCATCTACCGCCCATGAATAGAATTAAAATAGGAGCCTGGCCATTCATGAAGCTTTGATTAAAATGTGAAAAATGAAACCATTTCTTATACTTATTTACAAAGGCCATACTAGATAGTCCCCACAATCTTTGAGCAATAAAATGTCAACCTTACAGGAACACATCAAGGTCATACTCACAAGGCAAAGTGTTAGGAAGTATGGAGAGTCATCGAGGAAAATGTATGGTGATGCATTTAGGGAAAAATGATTCTAACCCTGGTTATAAAATGATTGCTCTGGCTTGCCAAGAACAACTTAGGAAAAGGCTCCTGAAATCATTGTAAACCATATTCTGAAGACATCAGGTCCTAAAAGTGGGGTGCCAAATGGTGAGTTAGGCACACTGGAACCCCATTTCTCTGACTACAGTGGGCAGCAGAGAAGCTACTGTGGATCTTGCCCTGTGGACAGTTGGGCTGAGTTTGCTACATTTGATTTTCCAAGAAAAGTTGGAGATTCTTGTTTTTACATGAAATCTCCACGGCTGAGACAGTTGGTACTCACACCACATCCATGAGCTAACCTATATCTGCAAGCCTCCAATGCAGTCATGTTTGGGGCTATGGCCATTTCTGTCCAACAAGCCAATTAGGTTTCTCTCTCTCTCTCTCTCTCTCTCTCTCTCTCTATATATATATATATATATATATATATATATTTATATATATATATATTTTTTCCTCCCTCACCCCAGCTGTCTGTCCCTCAGTTGTACCCCTCTGACTCGGTTGTACTTCTCACACTCCTATTATCCTTGACCAGTTCTCTCCAGGATGCCCCAGCCACCTTTACATTAGAAGGATGACACTTTTTTTCCCTTCTGACATTCAGATTGGCCGTTAGGACATGTGGCAAAGACTGAGAGTTGTGCCTCAATATCCATTCTTGCCTTCTGTGTGTCTTTGGTACTAGACTCTTGGCATCCACATGAATGTTCAGAATAAAGCGTAATTTTTCAAGGTGTCCTTATTGCCACGTGAGGCCCTATGACTAAGTGGTAGTCTAGGTTTGAGTAGAAGTTGTGTGTGCCCTTCTGGGGTGGGCCCTGTCTTGTCCCGATTATGTTTGTCTCACCCGTTGGCAGCAGACATCATGAAGAACCATGTTGGACCACATGGATGAGAAGGGGGCTATAGTACCTGCCAGACACTGTGGACCGGGCACGTCAGTCTTGGATTGCTTTTGCTCAGACTGAGAAAAAAACAGCTTTAAATTGTATAGGCTACTCCTGGGTCTTAACACAGTCATGCTGTATCCCACATAATCCAGGCACTTAGATGCTATGGCTGCTGCTATAACCCCCATCTAAACTCTTGGAAAGTAGAGCCAAAACAGTTCCGAAAATGGCATGACATGCCCATGAAGAGTGTGGACTTTGAAGTCGGATAGAACTGACACTGAATTTCATTTGGCCACTTCCTAGTTATGTCTCCATGGCCAAGGTAATGAATAACCCTGAGCTGGGTTTCCTTTGCTTGAAAGTTGAGTAAGAATAATACACCATCGGCTTGTTGTAAAGGTTACATGAGCCAATGTATATAAAGTTTCTGGCACCTAATAAATATTCAACAAATGGTTGTTGCTATTGTTCAAGAGTCAGACACACTGAGGAAGTAGGAGTATAGGAGGAGTGGGTGGGGATGGCTTCATCTTCCTGCCTTGCTTTTGTAACCTGAGCCACTTGTACGTGCTTCCAGGCAGCCATGAGCTGCTGGGGAGACAGGAAGCACCAGTCAGTGCTGTGAATCCTGAACCACTTCGGGACCAGCGTCGACTGTAGTCGACAGCCACAGATGAACGCGCACAGCGACTTCAGCCGACAGCCGTGATATGAAGGCGCACAGCCAAGCATCTACTTTAGCCAACAGCCATGATATGACTTTTCTAATTTTTCATTTATCAAAGTAAAATTGTGAACATTTAAAAATAAGGTAATGAAAACAAAAATGTATATGTTACCTATTCTGATTTACATTACAAGCAAAGCTGCCTGTAAAGTAAAACGAGCGTTCAGTGCTTTAAAGCTTTCCTCACCACACAAGAGCAAAACGGATTGGTCGTCAATGCACAGCACAAACTATCATGCGGACTGTGAGTGCCGGCTGTGGGCAAGCTTTCGCGGCCGGTGAGCGCGGTACTGAAGTGGTTAATCACACTCAGTCATTCACTGCTCTCCTCTTGGTTTCTGTAGATCACCGACAGAAAACGTCATCCCGTGGCTGACAGACATCTGGATTTGCTGTCCTGTGCTCATTCATTGAACTTACTCATGACCTCACTGTCTTTGCCCGAGTGGAGCAGAGGCTCCCTGTCCTGCCTTGGGCTACAGGTGTTAATGGAGTGAGAAGCCCCCACTGAGAGAAGACATGCTGTCACCCCTCCCAAGCCTGAGTCAATGCTAAAAAGGCCTAGAACTGCGCCAAGCACTAGAGTCTACTGGAAATTTCTGAATCCAGCTGCACACTCAGATGTGCATGTTGACCGAATGCCAAGCAATTGCGAGGACTTGAGTAATGTGCAGCTCCAGGGCTCATGGGCTGGTGCCAGAGCTGGGGATGCCATTCCAGCAAGCAAGCAGCTGTAGAAATGGGGCAAGAAAGCTCCTAGTAAAAAGAAATTCCTTTCTCTATGGCTTCCCTCCTGACCAGTGACATCTCTACCTCACTAGTGTACCATCTGTCCTCCTGCAGGGGCTGACCCCACTCGGGACTGTCACAGGCTGGTCGAGTTGGCCTTCCTGTGCATATGGTCAGCAGCCACTTCGATGATGAGAATTGGCATGATCGAGGAGGAACTCTCACTTCTTAAGTTTTCCTTTGACAGCCACACTGCCTAAACCTAACCACAGAGACGCATGCCTTCTTGTTTGAGGCATCAGCCTGTGAGGTTATTAGAGAGCCAGTGAGAGAATATCAGATTGGTGGAGGAAAAAGTCACCTAAACTGCCATCCATCTGGAATAGCATAGGTGAATTGATTCATGTTTATTTCTTCTTCGCATTCAGCTAAGGCAAAGAAAAGATGGAGGGAAATAGCTTGGGTCAAGTGTCCCTCAGCTTCACCCCTTAGCTTCTCAGTCCACACTCTCTGCATTTCCACCCCCCTCCTGCCCAAACTCACCTTTTTCTCACCTCCTGGGGCAAATATTCCCCATCTCTTTGCAAAACTATGGACATGTTTCTGCCCCAGCAAGTTGGAACTCACTCTCCTCCACTGTGGTCAGGTTTTGTCATCATCGCAGGGAACATCAGGCCGGGTGAGCTGCTCTTGGAAGCCAGTTTCCAAACACAAGATTGTTTCAGTGGGAGGGGGAGGAGTTATGCAAATCCCTCAGCCTTGTCTGCAGGAGGGTGCTTCATTTCATGTTGCTGCTTAGTACTTACAGGATGAAAGTCTAATTTTAAATAAATAGTGACATTTATTGTGGTTTTGATTCACAATCAACCATGTCTCAAGTCCATCTCTCTCCAAAGAAAAGCACAGGAAAATAAAATCTTCAGAAGAATAACCTGGCAGAAACCATGGGCATAGAGTTCCCTGGCCAGTTCCTGTTTGGGAAAAGCAAAGGCACTTTGGGGGTCTGTGGGTTCCCCACCTCTGGCCAGCTGTGTGGTCTCTGAAGCTGCTGTTTTTCCAAAGTCCCCATTGCTCTCAGGCAGACACACTTATGCTTGCCCTGTCTCCCGATGTTCTCTTTGGGTAAGGGCTATGCGAAATCTCAGGGTGAGCTCTTTGTGCACAGGTTTGGTGTAAACAGACGTTCAGGTGAGCAAAAGCAGTTCTCACCGACTCCTTGGCCAGCATAGATAACTTGGCTTGGGAGTAAGCGGGGCTGAGGTTGGGAT
The DNA here is from genome assembly GCA_963574435.1 of Cheirogaleus major. Lineage (NCBI taxonomy): Eukaryota > Metazoa > Chordata > Mammalia > Primates > Cheirogaleidae > Cheirogaleus > Cheirogaleus major. The sequence goes on along the minus strand of CAUYPO010019371.1, from coordinate 1,638 downwards.
TGAGCCTCAGGCTGCCCGAGAAGGAGCCGCGTGGTCCCTGATGAAGTGGAGTCCCTTTGTTCATTCCTGGTCACTCCCCACTAGATTTCCAACCTCTCCTTCACTCATAATAGCAGTATTTTGGCGGCATGGAGCTCTCAGAGTGCCTCATTCCTGGAATTTCCCAAGCCCTTCCCAGCCCTCCTGCTTTCCCTAAATATGTAAGATGTGTCCCCAAGATCACCAGCTGCCTGTAATGTGAGCAGGAGGGAGGGAGGGCGGCTCACCAGGGTGATGAATAAAGCACAGCAAGACCTCCCTTTTAAACCACTCCAGCATGTTCCATTTCTGAAATAAGAGAATAAATTGGGCTGAAGGCACAACTTTGTTTATAGATATTCATGTGCACCAGCATGTACATTAAGGGGAAGGCCACCTGATGTGTCCATTTCTAAAATGTCAGTTCTAGGGTTCAAGGAATTCATAATTAAGGTTTGATTAACAGGCTGTTGACAACTGAGTTATCTGCTATGAATAATATAAGAGAGCAGAGTTAAAGAAAGACCATGCCTTATTACTCTGTGAACTGGGATCTCAATCTGGGCTGAGATAAACCTGCAAACACTGGAGTTATTAGCCCCTGGAGTGCTCTTAAATGTCCTTTATGGTTTCAATAAGTGGACCCAAAATTCAAAGCCAGGTTTCAAAATAAACAAAGGTTCTTCCCAGGCACCGGATGCCCCTGGCACATAGGGAAGTGGATCCTATAGAAAAGCAAGAGAGGATGGTGCAGTTCCCGCCGTGCTGAATGAAGTTTCCATGCCCGTCAGACACTCAGAGAGGAAATTTCAAAGCCAAGGGCATTTTGGAGTCATGGAACAGTCCAGCACAAGACTTAGAGATAGACAATTAGACTGAAATGCTTTTGGATCTTAACACTTCCATGTATAGATGGGGTCACCTACCCCTGCTATGTCCCCTTTTTGTTATCTGTAGAGTGAGGCAATGATATACACCTAAGAGAGAAATTATGGAGCGAAATGATCCTCAGCAACGTCCCTAGTGCAGTGACCATCAAACACTGATGCACATTTTTAGTTCTGTCTCCCGCCCCCACTCTTCCCAGTGTCCAGTCGCAGATGGCCTCAGGGGCTACCTCTCGTGCTTGGTGACACCGTGTGACAGGATGTGAGAATATTTTAAAAGTAGATTCAGCCCCTGATCTTTAAGAGCTTATAACCCTGTAGGGAAGGCAAGGCAAATAGGCTGATGTGCACTGACCGAGAAGACAAGTAGGCGACGAGCGTTACTGCAGATCCAGGTGCGACCCGAGCCCCTGTGTGAGCAGAGCCTGGCAAAGGAGTAAACTGGGGAAATGGACATCGCTGAGAGAAGCTGAAATCTTTACCCAAAACACACACAACGGTAGTTGGTCACATCCGTGCAACATCCCTCCTTTAACCTGGTGCCTGGCAAAGTAGATTTTGCTGCTCATGGAACAGAAGCTTCAGTCAGTTTTGGCGACTTAAGAGAGAAAAACTCAGCTACCTCCACATGTTGTTAAATGATAATGTGCAAGTACAGCATGGAAATGGCTCAACGAGGGGTTTTTGTGGTTACTGTGCACGTGGCTTCCTGAAAATGAGGGACAGTCACAGG